>JAAALK010000288.1:5558501-5654627 GCA_019279435.1 Zizania palustris | reverse complement strand
AAAGATAGGTCCTAAACCCACGCAAGAGTGAGCGACAGAACGTGGTATTTGTGACGAGCCATGAGTCCGAACGAAATTTCAGCAGCATAACCCCGCTGTTCTCCAATTGCACGCCTGATAGTGGTGCAATGGAGAACAACAAGGTTATGTCACTGAAATCTCATTCGGACTCATGACTCATCATAAAGACCACGCTCTGTCGACCACTCCGAGGCTGTCCAAAAAGGGACAATTCCGGACCTACAGATCTCACACGCATGACACGTGTGAGACATGTTGGTAAGAAACGGGTGACGCATAGGTTTCGTTACACTATTTACGTTGGTGTCAAATAAATAATTGCATACGAAAAGAATATATATAAGAATATATATATATATAATACTAATCACCCAATGAAATCACCGAACAAACTACAAATTAATACAAGAATATAATTAATAGCACATATATATAATATCACAACATATATTACCTATAAAACATATGTAAAGCACAATATTAATACATGAACCAACGTTTTTAACATGACAACATATATTACATATGAAAATCGCATAGTTTCTTTACAAGTCAAAATATACAAATCAATTCATTACAACATGACAACATATTAAAAAATTCATTACAAGCTAAGTCTAAATTCACAAATCAATTCACAATTCACATTTCACAAAAATAACAATTCAATTCAATCACAATTTACAAATTGATCCAATTCAACCACAAAAAAGAGAGGACATTATGAGGTAAAAATTACTTGGGAACGACAGGCGGTGGAGGCCGACGGTGGTCAGCGGCGGCTGGCAGACGACGGTGGTCAGTGGGCACCGACGAATGCGGCGACGACTACGGTCGGCGGGAGACGGGCGAATGGTGGTGGCGGCGGCGAGGCACCGAGATGGACGGCGGTGGTCACCGGTGTGGGCGGCTGGCGGTGGCCGGAGGCGTGGGCGGCGGCGGGCGATGGGGGCGGGCGGCCGCTTGGGCCGGCGGGGCACCGGCGGGCGGCGGCCTGCGGCGGTGGGCGCGGCGTCGGGCAGCGGCGACGACAGAGGGAGTTGGGTGCGCGTACAAGGATTAGGTTTCCCTGTAAGCGCGTGGGTGGGATTTACATCCCTTAACTTCCGTCGGCCACCATTAAAGCCGATGGAAGTTAAATGGCTTCTGTAATGGCCGGGAAAAATTAATGTTTAATTTCCGTCGGCCACAGTTAAAAGCCGACGGAAGTTAAATCCGTCAGCTTTTTGAAATGCCGATGAAAATTATTAAAGCCGATGAAAATATCTCATTTTCTTGTAGTGTACCTGTTCTAGGGATTGTGAGCTAAGCAAAGATGCAATGAGCCAATGACACCGGTAATCTTTTCAATCCAATCCATTTAATCTATTGCACTCTTTGCCTGTCTGCAGTGTGTAGATCTTTGTTGGAGAAATGATTCTAATGCAGAACCTCAAATCTGATTGCTCTGCATCCACTTTGTTTGTGGAATATAATTGTACCAATATGTGTGCATGAAGCTTCAATTTCTAGTGAAACAGGAAATACCAATATGAAAGAAACATGCCAGATTGTGATTCAGGAACAACCAAAATAGGGAAAAGCATTGTTGTATATAGAAAACAGAAGATTACACATTTACACAGGAGATGTGTAATATACAGTATAACATTGCTTTTTTCTAATCAAAATCCTCAAATTCAAATGGTGAAACAAGGCTAAAATTTTGTTATTGCAAAGCATTATTACTACGGTATAATTACATTAAGGTATATCAACAAATAAAGTGGAGGTATATCAACAAATAAAGTGGTATATAATTCAAGGGCAAAATAGTATATTTCTACTAAATTTCACCATTTGTGAATCTAGATATAATCTGCAAACTAAACAAGTACACATACTCCACAGTGGAGCGGTAACTCTATTATAGATTTGATTCTGAGTGAATTTTGTAAAGTGGATCATATTTTAGAGGAGTGGAGTAGTCTCAGATAAGCACTTAAATTCACTAGATAAAAATCTACTGCAAATGTTAAAAAAAAAGACCTCCCTTGGCATGGTTGATCCGATATCAAAGATAACGCTCGTTAATGAACCTCCTTTCTTCAAGTAAGGAAGTGCTACTCTGTAGCCATGGCGATTGATATTCAGGATGAGCGAGATCAACCAGATTATAAATCCGATATCAAACCTTATACACACAAGTACATATACATATATACATACACATTGTGTTTTCATCGTCTTCTTTTGGTAACTGATACCAGCTGCATGGCATTCCTACGGAAAACCCTTACTTTACAGACTCAAGAAGCCGAATACTTTATTTGCAAGACGATCTTGTCTATACACCATTCAGCTATCTGAATATCACCCAGTGCGGCTGTTCTTGTGCACTGCGCCGTTGGGATGATACATCGGCAATGCGCAAAGAGTTTTATTGAGACCTGGGCCTTGTTCAGTCCTGTTTCTTCACAACAAGAACTGGGCACTTGGAATGATGCATACAGTAGTTGCTTACACTTCCAAGGAACAACCTGCAGCAACAGTGGGCAAAATGTTCAGATTGTTCACAACAGAGTATTGGTTCTTTTCATCCTGCAACAGAGTATTGGTTCTTTTCATCCTTTTAGGATGAGTTTCATGCTTTCTTATGTACTACGTATGCTATATCTGGAACTGGGAGAGCTTTGTCAATGTAATTGGATAGTTGGCAGATGTAAATAGCATCCTTGCTAGATATAAAAGGAACCATTTATTAGTAATTGCCAAATTGGGATAAGATCCTTACAATAAAAAAATAATCAGAGCTGCTTTTACCCTATCTTCACCCAAAAAAACTACTCTATAATTAATATGTGCTCGATAGAGCAAAATTAAGGATTATGAGCAGTTTATAAAGAGCACCACCAAAACGCATCCGGCTAACAATGATAGTTTCCATAGGTGCAATTGTGGCTTCTCTTTGTTGAACTATAGCCTATAGGTGTTATGATCTTGTGCCAATCCATTTAGTCTTGCTCACCAAAACATCGTATTATTAAGGTCTAGATAAAGATTCAATAACCTGAGTGCTGGGAGTCAAACATAAATGCAAAAAGTAAGTGTTTTCATTAATCCATCAATATGTCTGTAATCATATGTTAGACAGAAAATATGTTGTTGTTTTGACTACTGTTTGTGCAGAGAAATATAATCTATCAAATAACAACATATATCAAGAAATTTTGTGACACCAGATTATACCTTTGTACTGGTCCACGACTGTGACTCCCAACAATCAGTAAATCAACTTTTGATTTCTCAGCTGCTTCACATATCATCTCCTTAGGGTCTCCTACTTCGATCATCGTCTCTACAGATACCTGGATTATAGATAAAAAATGTTAATGCTCTCATTCTATGTTTACGGTAGCAGAGATTATAATCATTGAACACACATCCATCCTCATATCACAATATTTGCAGCGGAATAGGCTGAAGATCTCCTGAGTCCTGCCTTTAATATCACCTCCTGCTAACTTCTTTCTGTTGGTTGGTACCTACTTATAAGTCATAACTACAGATCCTATGTCTCCACTCATTGCAAAGTACTCTAATTTAGATAAATTTACAGCAATTTGAGAAATTATCACAACTCTGCAACCTGTGAAGTGTCAATTGTAAAATTTAAACACAGTCCATCTGGTCTAGAGCACATACGGTAAGTAGAGAATCAAATCAAATGTATAAGCTGGGGAAACAAACTCGAGCCAACTTGATTACAGATTACAGGCTAGTATGGAGTATCTGCTATTTGATATTTCCCACCCTTGAGATAACACAACAATAATAGTCAATTGCAATTCTAAACATATGCTATCTGATAAGAGCATCTCTGAGAGCCTCCCTGAAAAGATACACTTCCTATATTTCTTTGCTCTGCAACTCACCTCTTATATTCTACTCCCACATTGCATTGATTTTCTACAAAATATATTTATTTCCAATAGATATATTTGAGGATGATAGGGAGTGGGATATGTGCTCCCAAATTTGGGGAGGATTGGATTAAATCCTTTAAATTTAGAGGATGGGTCAGGAAAGTTGTTGGAGCTGATGTTTTAGAAATTTGCAAAATTTTAGCTATAAAGAGTGGGCTAGGGAGTCCTTGGAGGACGTGTGACATTTTCCTCGCCGATATGGCTATACAATTAAAAAATGTTAATATCTCTTGAACTAACTAAAAGTTATTGACCGATTCAGCAGTGAGTCAGTGACCAAACAAAGAAGAGACCACAATTGACCGTGACATTGTGCATCTTAGATACAATGGCCACTTTATCTATTTTCTAAAAGACTGAAACAAATCAGTGGCTGTGCATTGAGGCAATTCTAACCTACAGTGTCTATGGCTAGTGTACTCCCTCTTTTTTACATACTAGTCAGATACACGTGCTTTGCAACGGAATTTTATTTTTAATGATAATGTCAATCATTAATATATTGCATCATTATGAATCTTGCTGAAAATACAGTAAAACAATAAACAGTAAATAAGCATAGACAATATTGTTGAAATGGAAAAACGAATGCAAAATTCAGTGAATCTAATGGCCATACACAAAATTCTTATTTTTTGCATGATTTTTCATAAATCAGGTGCATGGAGTGAAACGGCGCACGCGTGTGGACAGGCAATGAAAGCGGAGGTGGCACGTGGGGAGATTCTTGTTGCACGCGGATGGACGGACCATCTTCACGCTTTATATTAGTTAAGATTAAGATTACTCATATACACAACCTCTTCAATGGATAGTTTTTCAAAATAAATGTGTATTCAATCACCTATCTTCTCTTCTAATCTCCTTTGCTTATTTGAATATCATGTAGAGCTAGTTTCTTGCATCACACACTATTTCTCTATGTCATTTCATTAAATCCTTTGCCACATCAGATTTTAGCTGATACGACAATATAATTAATGCTATAAAACTATTCCAATAAACAGGGTTGAGACTGTTTACATGCATCGAGGTAGATAATTCAACAATTTTCAAGTATCAAGATATAAATGAGGAGAAACAAATTAAGGACAGAACTAATGGGTTGGGTCAGTACAGACATACCCCATGCTGTGCGCAGATCTCCTTGGCCTTGTCAATGAGCGCCTTCGAGAGCTGCTGCTGCCGCTCCTGCATCGATTTGATCAGCTCCGGAGCTACAACGGGGACACCCACTGACACACATCAAGCACTCATCCCAAATTACCAACAGATTCATTGAAAGATGGGGAAAACACATTAATGGAAGGGAGCCGGCGCCCGGCGATCTGGAAGAGTCGAAGAAGAAATCAAAGAAAATCCACATACGAGGCGCGCCGAAGGAAGCGGCGGAGACGTAGCCGATGGGGAGGAGCGGCTGCACGGTGAGCACGAGCAGCGGCGGCGCGATGACGGGGGCGAGGCTGCGCAGCGCCCACTCCAGCGCGTAGTGGCTGCACTCGCTCTCGTCCACCGCTACCATCACCTTCTGCGGCTTCGGCTCCCCACGCTGCAGCTGCGCCGGCGCCGGCGAGGCCATTCTTGCTAACACGGCTCGTCGGTGCGGGTCAGTCTGGCTCGGCGCGCCGATCGCTCGACCGATCTCTCCTCCCCTTGAGATTGATGGCAAGTGGGTTGACAAATCACGAGCCGCAGCGCTATTAAATTTGGCTTTGGCTTCGGTCCGTCTGCCGTGGACGGCTCTGAGACTGAGCTTCCCGAAGCGGGGGCGCCCACATGGACGAGAGCTTGGAGGTGCTATCTGCGCAGCCACGTGGCACGCTGAAGTAATAGTTTGCGTGAGAAGCGATCAAAATGACGATGGTACCGGGAGATGACTACTTGACTAGCCCAAGCTGAATATTGATAAGCGGGAACTAGTCCCGGATTTAAATTAAGTACATGTTTCAAAGTTGACGTGTCTAAAGTTACTACTCCGTCTGTTGTAGATATGTTCCAAACTTCAGAAAATTGCTTGCAGATTTATCTCACTTCACTACAACAAAACAGGCAACTTCCGTCGGCCAAAGCCGACGGAAGTTAGCCCTTTCCCGACGGAAGAAGCCAACTTCCGTCGGCAAAACGCTATCTTCCGTCGGCCTTTGGCCGACGGAAGCGCGGCGACGGAAGTTAGCTAACTTCCGTCGGCGGCCGACGGAAGTTAGCTAACTTCCGTCGGCTTGACGTGGCCGACGGAAGTTAGCGCCGAACACTGCCACGTCACCAGGGGGGCTCTAACTTCCGTCGGCCAGCCTGGCCGACGGAAGTTAGCCTCCCCTAACTTCCGTCGGCTAGGGCCGAAGCCGACGGAAGTTAGCCTTTCAGCCCACGTGGCCGAAACCAGCTAACTTCCGTCGGCTATGGTCAAAGCCGATGGAAGTTACCTGGTATTTTTTTTTCCTGGTTCCCCTACTCACACTCACATCCAACCACAATTTCACATACATTCACAATACACATCCAAAATCACATTTCATATCCAAAATCACATTCAAACTTCACATATAAGGTCCAAAATCACATCTCACATCCAAAATCGCATCTCACATCCAAATTCACATCCACACTTCACACATCACATCCAAAATCACATAATATAACTGAATTCACATCCAAAGTCACAGTACACATCTGAATTCACATATAACATCTAAACTCACATACAAATTCACAAAACACAGCGAGAGCCACATACAAAGTCATATTTGTCCATATACTCACTGATCGCCCACATTTGGGTCGTGGGCGCCGCCGCTGCCTCCTGCTTCGTTCACATTTGCCCCGGAGGCTCCATCCTGGCCAGGCGTACGGAAACACTGAAGAAATAGACAAAATTAGAAACGAACTCAACTACCCTTCTAAACGCTAACTTAGGTATTTAGGAGGTACCTCAGGTGATGTAGGAGATAGTGGTGGTGGCGGGGGAGGTAGTGGTTGGAACATAGACATGTCAAATCCACTGTTTTGCTGGGCTAGTAGCTACACATGTTGTAATGTAATCAGTTAGTTCTAAACCTATTTCTGAATACTTTTGAACTGCAACACTCTAAAGTAAGCTTACTTGGATCATCGCCTGCTGTTGTGCTAAGCAGGCGGTATAGTACTCTTGTTGTTTGCTGTAGTGCTCGTCGCGCCGCCTCATTTCCTCCCTCATCCGAACCATCTCCGGGGTTTCTTCTGAGCGACGACGGCTGGAGCCAACTCCGACGGAGCTCTGCGACGACTGAGCTGACTTCTGAGCTCTCACCGCTCTCGAGTCAATAACTCCATTGAACATGGAGTACCTGCAACATTAACAGGGGTTAGTTACCATCACAAAACCATACACAAAACATTAATAAAACACTGTCTCACCGTCCATGGCTTTTGCCACCTCCGCTGGAGTACACGGCCATTTGGTCCACAGGTTCTCTCCGCCAATCATAGTCCTCTCCATGGAGTCGAACCATGTGTTCACCATACTGCGCCTGCAAAAAACATGTCCGATTAGCTAGACGCAGAAAAATGAAATTACGTCAACTCTTAATAACATCTCACCAAATGGTCCGTGGCTGTCTGGCTACACAAGACATCTGGCTGTGCCGGATCGCTTCCTTTGTGACCAGAGGTATACACCTCTATGTCACTTGGCACGTTGCCAGATTTAGCTTCCTGTACATTAGAAATGAGTTAGTCGCATTACAATGTATCTATAGCTAGAGAGTGACAGATCGGTCTTACCAAGCGTTTAGCGTGGCGAATATGTCCGTCGGCACCATATCTGTGCTTCGGATCCGTCCCGCGGCATTGTCTTTTCTGCTCGGAAGTCTTCTTAAATGCGGCTGAAGACCAAATCTTGCAGAATTCGAAATATGCGTCCTCGCGGTTTGCAAACCACGGAATCCTCACCTGAACAGAGATGCTATTTGTATTATATGACAACAAATCTCAACAATCGAAGAGTAAAAAGTTAGAATTGTTTACCGAACGGTATTCTTCTTCAGTCAAATAAATTGACGATGAGCCCGTCGCCTTGCTCATTCGTTGCCCTAGCTTATCCTTGTAGTAAGCATTGTTCGCTTGAATGCGGGCATACGAAATGGCGTCCTTCACCACCTTATGTGCATTGTTGTTGAACACTTGAAGCGCATGGTTATGGTGATTGCCGACTTCTGGCAAGCAAAAGCGTAACTGCAAAAGTAATGATTAGTACAGTGTTGTAACTCGAAAAGCCTAAAAGTAGATTGAAAAAACACTTGCATACCCAGAAGTCATGAGACACCGCCCCCCTGAGCAGTTCCGTGGCGCCCGTCAGGAGCGAACCGGTACTGGTCCCATGTCTGGCATAGAACCCGCTCACCGGTCGGCATTGTCAGCACCCCTGGGTAGTGCAGACGGCACAGGTTACCCAATATCTGGTTAACCTTCCTGACCCTCGAAGTGCCGTCGAACCTAGAGTCAATCCAAGATCTAGAAATACATAATAAATAAAGTTAATTAGTTTAGTGAAAGAATTTTTTTTAAAACAAAAGCAAAACAACAGAAGAGTATTACACTTACCCGTCACTAACAGGCGTAATCTGGATCTTGGCTCCACCGGAAGAGACTACTGGTGGAGCGACCAAGTGACTCGTCCTGAAAGTTACCGAGGACCCGCCGGCAGCCTCAGCACCTTCCTCCTGACCCGCACCCTCCGGGAGATCCCCCTGCCCCGCACCCTCTGGGTCATCCCCCTGCCCCACACCCTCTGGGTCATCCCTCTGTGCCGCACACTCTGGGACATCCCCCTCTTGCCCGCCACCCACCGGATCATCCTCATGACCCGCACTCTCCAAGTGTTCTTCCTCCTACAAAACAGTATTGAAACAATTAGTAATAGTTTATAACTGGCATAAAAAACAATCTGAAAGTTACCTCCTCATCTAGTTGAAATGCAATAGGCCGACCAATTAATGTCGGATCTATGCATCTCAGGAGCTGCTCTTGACGACGTCTGTTTGAAGAAGAGGAACTACCCTGGAATAGGGTGTCCTCCTGACTCGTCGGTGTACTCGACGGAGTACTCGCCGATGAACTCCCCAAGCGGAAGAGCTTCCTCGTGACACTCTTCATCTTTTTCGACATCCTGTTCAAAATAAGCACAAACAAGCATTTATTAGTAAAGAAGGTTTGTACATATGAAAAAACATGTAATATGAAGTATATTGCATATCCATGTATCAAAACAATTACTTGTCAATTATCATCAAAATCAGGATCAATTTGTCCTTTTCTCCCCAAAGCACGCCATGTTACTTTTTTCTTCTTATGTTGGTGTTTCCTTTTCTCGGGAACTGCCACATCATTAGAATCGCCGAGAAAAGAATCTGTCGACGATTCTGACTCTACATTAAACGAAGTCGACAATTCATCATCTTGATAAACCTCATCGACCTCTTCAACCTCCAATTGATAAGCGTCATCACTAGGGGTGTGTAGACATTCCCGAGGATTCACTTTGTAGACTACCCACCAAGCACTTAGTTTTTCACATGGGTAGGGCATATAATACACCTGCTCGACTTGATGAGCAAGGACAAAATTGTCGCAACTAGATAATCGTTCCGCGTGTTTGACTTCAACCATCCCAAATTGGTTTTCACGAGTACCATGTTTAGGGTCGAACCAATCACAATCGAAGAAGACTACTTTAATCTCCTTATTCCCGGCAAAGTTGTACTCGATTATATTTTTGATGATTCCATAATACATAGTTTCGTGTCCTTGTCCATCAACGACCCTTGTAACAACACCAGTATTAGTTGTTGCCGCTAGAGGTCGATATGCTTCAAATATAGTTGAACGGAAGCGGAAACCATTAACATCATAGCGACCGTAACTTTTGGCACTAATACTCCCGTAAGAGAGCTGTCGCAAGTCTATATGTACATTGTCAGCGAGCACGCACTGCAAATCATAAGAGATTATAAGATAATTAACCCAGTAGAGTAAATAATACGTGTCAGAAAAGGTAAGGATTTACATGTTCTCTGAACCAAGTGAGAAAACTAGGCCCGCCATTTATTCCTTCTCGACGCAATTTATCTAATTGCTTCTCCGTTGGTTGACGACCAGAAGTCAAGTATTTCGAATCAAACATACTGTCAATGTAACGAATAGGTAAACAAACGGGTATAAAATTTGGAGGTAAAATATAAAACTAAAACGAATCACTTACGCGAAATATTGTTCCATCTCTTCCATATTTGAGTACATGTAGAGCAAGGCATTTGTTCGTTCTTCCTGAGTTACATAATATGTCGTGGAAACACCAACAGTTATGCCCTTCCACCCAAATATTTGGAGATCACTACAAGGATGGTCTTCATCCATATGGTACCGTGTAGCAGGTGTGTTGACATTGTGATGCTCAGCGAAGTATACACTAGTGAAGTATGCTATCTCTTTCAATTTAAATTCTTCTGCGATGCAACCTTCAACTCTGGCCTTATTACCAACCATCGCTCTAAGCTTCTTTAGGGACCTTTCAATATGATACATCCACCTATATTGCACAGGGCCACCTACCTTAGCTTCATATGGCAGATGAACCAGTAAATGTTGCATTGGATTGAAGAACCCTGGAGGGAATATTTTTTCCAGTTTACATAAAAGCACCGGGATCTCTTTCTCTAGCATCTCCATCATATCTTTCTTAATTTCTTTCGCACAAAGTTGTCTATAAAAATGGCTCAGCTCAGCTAACGCCTTCCACACATCATCATTCAGGTACCCACGAAACATTACAGGAAGGAGTCTTTCCATTATTATGTGGTAATCGTGACTTTTCAATCCATTTAATTTCCCTGTCTTCAAGTTCACAGCTCTTCTAAATCCCGCGGCGTAACCATCTGGGAATTTCAAATTTTTCAACCACCTCATTACTTGTTTTTTTTCTTTAGGTTTTAAAAAAAATGGGGCACGTGGCTTGCCACCACTATTCGTCAACTCAAGGGTTGGTCGATTACAAATCTCAGCTAAATCTCTTCTCGCCTTTACATTATCTTTTGTCCTGTCAGTAAAATCCATACATGTACTTATAATGCTTTCACCAACATTACGTTCCTGATGCATAACGTCAATGTTGTGCATCAGAATTAGTGATTTGACGTACGGCAGTTCCCATAAACCACATATGTGGGTCCAATTATGTTCGGTTCCGAATCCTACAAATCCATCCTCATTTTCATTAAGGACCAACTCATTCAGCATATCAGCGATTTCTCTACCATTTAAACGCCTTGGTGGTCCCTTTACAACAATGTTGTCCTTCTTGAAATTGTTCCTCTGTAACCTAAATGGGTGATTCATGGGCAAAAAGCATCTATGGCAATCAAAGTAACAAATCTTTCCCCCGAAGTTCAGACGGAAACAATCTGTGTCCTTCGCACATATCGGGCATGTCAACCTTCCATGACAACTCCAACCAGAAAAAATACCGTATGCCGGAAAATCGTGGACCGACCACAGATATTCCTCAGTCCTGACATTATTAGTTTTATTTGACTATAAATCTGGTCTAAGTCTCATGCCACATGTTCTTTTCACAAAAACACTGATTAAATGATTTCATCACTATGTCATCAACCTCAAGCAATATGAGAGCATCCAAAAATGCAATAAACATTGATTCAATTCAATAAACATGCAATAAACATGCAATAAAAATTACTTGGGAACGACGGCGGCGACGGCTACGGTCGGCGGGTGATGGGTGAATGGTGGCGGCGGCGGCGGGGTGCCGGGATGGACGGCGGTGGTCACCGGCGTGGGCGGTGGCCGGCGGCCGGGGGCCGAGGACACGGCGGCGACGGGGCACCGATGGCGGTTGGCCGGTGGCGGGTGCGTCCGGGACGCGGCGGCGGCGGGAGGATGCGGCGGCGGTGGCGGGAGGTGGTGGCGGCGGTAGGCGGCTGCGGCAGGGCGAGACGGGCGGGCGCACGCGCGTACAGGGAGATTAGGTCTCCCTGTACGCGCGCACAATTGGGGAATAATCCCCCTAACTTCCGTCGGCCAGCATTAAAGCCGACGGAAGTTAGCTAACTTCCGTCGGCTTTAATGCTGGCCGACGGAAGTTAGGGGGATCCGGGCGGCCGCGGAAAAACCCCGCTAACTTCCGTCGGCCACTGTCAGAAGCCGACGGAAGTTAACTTAACTTCCGTCGGCTCGTGGAGGCCGACGGAAGTTATTTAACTTCCGTCGGCTTGCCCAAAAGCCGACGGAAGTTAACTTGGCCGACGAAAATATTCTGTTTTGTTGTAGTGCTTCTATTTTCATTAGATTTTAATTCTTCACTATTTTTTCATCATTTGACTCTCTTAAAAGGAAAAATTACTCATATGCCATTATAATTTTTAAAAATTGCCTATATGCCACTGTCAGTGACTGTGGCGGTCCCCATCTGTCAGTGACACACCGATGACATATTGGCAAACCGTGAAAATTGTAATGGCACGGAAAAAATTAACCCCTCTTAAAAAGGCTTGAGAACACATCTTACCCCGAGATGTTGTCATGCCCGTCGCCCCTCGCCCGCACCGTGTGGCTAGCAAACCCCATCGGTGTAGCGCCCCTCGGCCGCCCCATGCAGCTAGCAGATCCAACTAGCTTGGTGCCCCTCGGCCACCCCATGTGGCTAGTAGATCCCGCTAGCTTGGCGCCCCTCCGTTGCCTAGCGCGGCTGCTAGACCCCACCGACCCCTTCCCTATTGGTCTGACACCCTCTGCCGCCTCTTTAGATGACTAAGGATAAAAATGGATCAGATTCATACGAATATTGTTCATATTGTATCATATATCATTTATTTTGAACGGATTCGGAGTGGGTGCAGATGACATACATATATGAATGTGGAGCGGATTATTTCAAATATTGAAATTGAAGGTCAAAACAGATTAAAATTGTCGAATTACAAGTTGACAATATAAATACTACACAACATACATGTTAAACAAGCTATTTTACGACAAACACATGGTAGCACTACAACATTACATAACAAATAAAACAACATCTTGAAGTCTAGCATGTAATATAAAAATGGGTAATATTTTACATTATCTTAATAGAAAGACAATCAATATTTTTTTAGAACATGAGAATATACATGCCGGTAACAAGCCACACTATACTTAGGTCATGAGTAGCACACCAACATCTAGTCGAGCCACAATGTAGCAAGCAAAAAAAAAGTATTGAATCATGCACTTCTCATTCTAGTTATCGATCTTTAGATCAAATTTTAAATCCAGAAATACAAGCTAAATCACCATCAATCATCGTACACAAGCATTGAAATTTCAAAACATAACTAAAAACAAATGTATGGGCTAATGGGCATAGGAATCCTAGCCTGAATGTGTGCATGGGCTAGATGTCGGGCGGAACTGTCTAAAATTTAGTTTGGTCGACCAAAAATATTCGGATTATCTAGTTAGCACTCCATCAGATAATCTGATTAATCTTTTGGATAATTTATATCCGATAGATTTTGGTGATATCATATATAAATTTGTATCCGTACCATATTATCTGGATCCAGATCCGAATCCACCTAATTTCTAAAAATCTCTACCATATCTGCATTGTGGTCAGATTTAGATTGAATTAGAAATTATATGATCTTTTTTCAACCCTATAGAGGACTGCATCGATGTGAAGTGCTTCGCCAATGGTTGTACCTTCAGCTGATATGCAACTTTAAACCTCTCTAATAAATATTACTCATGTGTATAGATCTCCATGTTGGTATTTCTTTGGATTATAATAAAATTAAGTACATGCTCACAAGGCTTTCCAGTGTGTTGCCATTGAAGACAAGTACATTCCTTGGTAGGTAATACTACAACATGTCTCAAATGTTCATTGTTAATATCTTTCACTTGTGCACTCCAACCTACACTTTTTGCACCTCCAAATGTTCTAAACCTTTAAACCATCTATTAACTTGATGAAGAACAACCGGCAATATAATACTTTGCAACCTCTCACCAATCATTTTTCTCTTGAAAAATAACTACATGATTTTTCTCAGATTTTGTCTAATAATTCCACAATCGGGAGATCTTTTATGCTCTTTATCCAGTTTATATATGTCCAAACAGGCCGCCTGGCAGGGCACGGCCCGGACCCATGAAAGGATGACCTATTTATTGACAGGCCAAGCCGACACAATTATTTGATGGGTCGTGCCATGCCCGCTCACAGGCTAGATAGTAAGCCCATGCACGGCACAAAAAATGTTTAGCTATGTCGAGCTAGCTCGTTAAGCTAATTGGGTTGAGTGGCCCGACTACCAGCTAATTGGACCGAGTGGACACAAAACATGTCTCACAAGTGGCAACATTGACATTAGGAGATGGGACTCATGGGAGAATACAAAAGAGCATGCACAAGTAGCCTTGGTGTTGTCCTAGTGGGGCCCACACATGTTGGTTCCAATGTGCGTCGGGCCACGCATGGGTCGGGGCATTAGGTAATGAACGAAAGCTTGTAGTGCATGTGAATATGTGATTCCATGTGATGCATATATTTGAAATTTAAATTTTGAATGAAAGTTAATGGGCTAAACGGGCCAGACGCTTAAACGAGTTGTGCTCGTGCTAACATATCGTGCCAGGGTAGCATCCTAAGCATGACCCAGAGATCCGTGCCATGCCAGCCTAGGCCCATTTAGGAATGGGTCATGACGTGCTTGGGATGAGCCAAAATACCATGCTTTAGGTTGGCCCAATGGGCTCATGCTTTTTGGACATCTATAATCCAGTTGTTGAAGCATTTAGCTAGTTATTATTGATGTTGTCACACTTGATTTTTGTGTTATAGGAACATATCATCCACATGAAGTTATGATATCTTCTAAGATAATAACCCATTGGACATTGCTTTAATACTTTGTCCTTGTGGTAATTAAATATATCTAGCATATATACCTTTGCAACACGCACATATGATTAGGGATGTCACCATGGAATTTTTTACAAAGTTGTTCGTTAAGTGCCTAAAGCATTCTCTTTGCTCGACACATGGAAAATTATTTTTAATGTATTTTCTAAACCTTTTCGTGCATGTGTACACACAACTAAAAGAGGAGGTTCACTAATTCCCTTCTATAATTGTGTCATGAACTAAGTCCAATTATTCTCAGTCTCGGAATCTATTATCCCAAAGGGCCAAAATTTTCCATGCCATTACAATTTTCACAGTTTTGAAATATGCCATCGGCGTGTCACTGATAGATGGGACCTACCACATTCACTAATAGTGACATTTTTCAAATTACAGAAAATTGTAATGGCATGTTTATAAAAAATTCTAGCCCAAATGCTATTGGAAACATCCAATTATGTCAATCTAGTGCACTTACAGAAGACAAGTGTCCATTCCATTTACCATTCAAAGTAGCTGAGTCAATATTAATATGTGGTCTAGACCCATTTAGTAATCCCTTGATGCAAGGCTTAAATGCAATAAAGAATCAATGGAAATATATATTACTCCCTTGTAATTGTGTTCCAATCTCAACAATGCTATTGGACATCCGAGTTCTACCTCTGCCTTAAAGTCATATAGTAATTGAAAACTTCCCTCCTAACTACCATACATCTCATTGATAGCTATTTCTCTCCCCTTTCACACTACGTCGTACCTAATAGTGACATTATAATTGTCTTGCAACTTCTCTTGCATTTCTTTTACACCCGTATTAGGATTGGTGTGTAAAATATATGTTGCCTTTGAAGCTACCTAACCTAAAGAATCCATGCTAGATCTGATCCTGCAAGTATAACACCCGTGCTCGTTTTCAAGCTAATTGACCTAAAAATAATTCAATTACAATCATCAGCTTTACAATTAAAAGAAAATAATTAAACAACTTTGGTTCAAAAGTTAGTACCCTGATTATATATGTTGGTAGGTGTTTTGCGGGCTACTGTTATCAAAGGACAACCATCAGTTTTGCAATACCCGACAAATCTACTATGATCAGACCTTCGATTGATAATACAAATTCTTGATTCATAGCATATTGCCTGATTGTTAATCTAAATAGGTCCATCGATGGATATATGGTACCTACAACAATTTTGGGGTGCTCCATTCATAATGGTGTTGTACCCCATCGAGAATGATCTCATCAATCAAAACATCATGATGAGGACATCGACCACAATAATAAAGATATCCAACACTCTATGATCCTAGAACCAATCACTCGCTCCCATGTTTGGAAGATTAATTATGATGTGCGTTCATTTCTTACTTTATATAATGATGTGGATACACTATCACAAAATAATCTTTAGTGATGCAACTTTAGTGACAAGTAAAAGACGCACGTCATTAATACACTTTTAGTGACAGGTTATTTCACACGCGTTAGTAACGCTGCATTATTAGTGATGAGTTTTAATTGGACCCGTCACTAAGGGTGCATTTGGCAGGGCTTTAGATTCTGATTCTCCTGATTCTCAAGTGAAGTGATTCTATGGTGAATCAGAATTAGGTGGGAATGTTTGGCTGGATGACTAGATTCTAATTTATGTAAGAGAATATCTTGGTATGAAATGACTAGTTTAACTTAACCTCACAAATTATTGAATTGTGTAGTTTCAAACATATAGAAATAACTTGTTCACAAATAAACATTTAGAAAATATAATATAATAAATTATATGAATTATATATAGACGTGCTATCCTCTAGGTTGCGATATAGCTGACGCTAAATCATCACGAAACCTATCTATATTTATATCATTTGCATGTGATGTAGATGCATCTCATGTATTTGAAGAAGGTGCATATCTCTTGTATCTGCTAGGTATGATTGGCACGTAATCTAGGTCGTCATAACACCTACGGTCAGATGCATTATTTTCACGAATGAAGTTATGGAGACACATGGTTGCAGCCACAATCATCTTTTGCTTGTCCATTGGATAGGTCAGCATCTTATTAAGAATTCTCCACTTCATCTTCCACACTCCAAAGGTACGCTCAACGACATTACGTAGACTTGAGTGTAAATAATTAAATAATTCTTTTTCACTCGTAGGAGGGTCACCTCTCCTCCAATAAGGGACATGATATCTCTGTCCTTTGTATGGTGTTAAATAACCTGGTCTATTGGGGTAACCAACATCGATAACATAATATTTTTCTACAACATGCAAGTACATAGTTAATTTTAATATTGTAAGTTTCAAATTAAAAGATAAAAATATTTTAAATGCATGGTTACCTGATGGCGGGTGTGGAAATGTCCTTATATCTGCCTCCAAAGCATGGTAAAATACCGTAGTGTCATGCATAGACCCTGGTTGTCCAATTGACTCATATGTAAAATGCATATCAAAGTCCACAACCACCATCACATTTTGGGTTGGATTTCTAGATCTGCCAATATATCTAACATAATCTTTAGGAGGCGGTGTTGCTAAAATATGTGTACCATCAATTGCTCCAATACAATTCTTAAAGTGTGGCCACATTCTTAAAGTTCATATCCTCAGGACGTATGTAGTCCTTGGCCATCTTGACTAGGCATTTCAAAACTTCATCGAACTTCCTACTAATTGTTTCCCCTGAATGCTTGAACGTGTTTTGAATTGAAGAGTTTGATCTATTTTGACCACAAATACAAAGAAAGATAGCTAGTGATTCCATAGAGTTCATATGCTTTGATGACTTCAAACCGTACTGACTTACAAGTAAAGCATGCAACATGTAAAAAAATCTTTCATTCATTCTTAACATTCTGTGACTCTCTCCTGGTGTGTTCAAAGTTTCTTTCAACCAAGAAAATCCTGTAACTCCTGATGTTCTTGGCTGATTCTTATCGAGATAAGTAGAGTAGTACATACCAGCAATGTAAGATGCAACAACTATGTTATTCGACATTTTCTTTTGAACTCGCATAATCTTTAAATAAAACATATCATCATCATCATCGTTATCATCTATATCATTGCCAGAATTACTATCTCTTTCGTCTTCACTAGAGTTCATATGAACGCCATATGACAACAAAAATTAGCATTAGACACCATATAACAAACTAAAATTAAAACAAAATAATATTGAATTTCATA
Source organism: Zizania palustris (assembly GCA_019279435.1). Lineage (NCBI taxonomy): Eukaryota > Viridiplantae > Streptophyta > Magnoliopsida > Poales > Poaceae > Zizania > Zizania palustris. The sequence goes on along the minus strand of JAAALK010000288.1, from coordinate 5,636,491 downwards.
TCAAGTTTTGAACAAAATATAGTACTGAGTTGCATACAATGCATACAAAAATTTAAAAGGGTAAGAGCTAAGGGTAGTATTTTTCTTGCTTCATGGTAATCTATTGAAACCTTTCTTCTGGTGTCTCCAAAGTCATAAACATCTCTCTTTTAGACCTCTTGGTAAAAATTTCAGAAGCAACAAAAAATTGTTTAGTTCCAGGTATAGCACCACATTCTCTTACTAATGTCATAACTACTTTGATTGAACATTCTGAGTTATCTTCCTTTCTTACTAATGCATCAAAAGAAGCATTTGATTTATCATTTGTGTCAATTATCTTGTCTAAATATTCCTTGATCCATTCCTTCCCACTCAGCCTAGACCTTTTTCCCTTCTCCCTTTTAACAGAACGTGCTCTTTTCCTTTTCACACTTGGTGGTTGTACTTCTTCACAATTCAAATCTTCATCATCTCCTTCACCTTCACCTTCACCACCTTCACCGGGTCGAATATTGTTCGTAGGTAGGAACCTAGATGAAGCATCCCAATGGTCATTTGAGGAGCCATGTTAAAGATCATGGGCCTCATGGCTCCAGAAGTGATGAGTGATTGTTAACGGAAGTCAAAGAGGAGAGGAGTCGAGACCTGTCGGTTCTTGGGCCACGTGTGACTCAGGTACACGGGCGGTGAGCGACTGTTGGGCTGAGGGGTTGTGGAGTCGGGTCAGCCCAATCCGGGTACATGAGCCAGGAACGATAGGGGACCCGTTGGTCTATTGACTGGATTTGACCCAGGTAAACGGGCGGCGAGCGATTGGCGGGCTGAGGGAGCCGCGGAATCGGGCTGGCCCAATCCGGGTACCCGGTGCAAAGACAACGAACGCTTTATCGGTTTCGACGTAAAACCGACGCAATCATCCAAGACCGCCCATCGGGGATCCGTCCGTCCTAAAGCGAAGCTGTAGCTGCTACGAAAGCTCCGCATCAGGACAAGTTACATTTAGTTAGGATTTTACTATTTTGCCTTTTAGGCCCACAGTCTGTGTTAGTCGAGTCTGTAAAAATCCTAAGGGCATTTTGGTATTTTCTAGTTTATTTCGGCGTCTGTAAAAAATCCTAAGAGTAAATTGGGTTTTTCTTGATTTATGGACTACCTATAAATAGGCCCCAATGTTTCAAAACTCATCACTTTTCAAATCAGAGTTCACTTTACCAATTTCTAGAAATCACTGTTCTTCCGCTTTACTGTTCATCGGCGTTTGTTCTGAATTCCAATCTCTTCTGCCATCCGATGGTTTCTTGAGGGAAGCTTCCGGTTTATTTCTTCTCAGAAAAACCAAGATTGGTTTTCTGTGGAAGCACTCAGCGGCGGAGTGCGTAGCTTCAGTAGTAGCACTGCGCAGCTCTGGGCAGTAGCTGTGTAGGCTGGCGGTGGCGCAGTGATGAGTACTGAGGCGATCAGTTCGGCCATTTGCTCTTGATGCGTGGAATCACAACGCATGGCGCCTGGGCGCACAACAGCGACGGTCTGTTCTTGGCTGGAAGCAACCGGATCGGCGCGTGCGTGCGGTCGGTTCGACCGAGCTGGTTTGGCGCTGGCGCTGGGAGCGCTGAGCATTGGCGGCAGCGGTCTGCTTGCGACGGAGTCGGCGTGTGCTGCTAGCGATGGCTCGGCGCTGTCTCCGCCAAATGCACGCCAGGTGCTCGACATAATACACCCGTGAACAGGAGACAAACTCAGAACAATAATTGATTTCTCCTCGTTTTGCGTGCACTTGCATTAAAATTCTAGATAGATTTAATTACTGCAAGAGTTTTATTTCATATTGCACTATGGTTGGCCATCGATATATTTCTGTATCGTTAGTGCATTTCAATTCATCCGTAAGCAAAATTTTTCATCTACAATTATTTTATTTGGTTAAATGCCTGTGATGATTATCCTTATGATGTTTGAAATGCCTATGAGTTGAATGTATTATTGGTCTACCTTTAAATACTTTGTTGATATCTTTTCGATTAGGACATCGAACGTTTTTAGGCTAGATTATTTTAAAGCTTGTGATTTAGTTTGGTTCCGCTAATTGTCTGTTTAGGTGCGCTGGGTGTTGGGAGAAAGCCATTGATTCGAAATAATTTTTAGATGCCCATTCACCCTCTCTAGTCGCTACTCTCGGTCCTACATCATTGCTACTATTCCTAAGGTCTTCAAACATTATTTTCAAACAATCTTCATTTTTAAGCCCCTGATGTTAAAACCTAGAACACACAGGAATGTCCTAAAATACAAAAAGAATAAATGTCATGACAACAAGATATACAACACTATGTAATATCATGTAAAAAGTTTAGGACAATTACCTTTTTTTAGTTTCTTCCATCTTTCATTATAGCATGAAACAATACCCTTCGCTTCATCCCATCCTAATCCTGTTTGCTTTAATAAGGCCTTCAATGTAGTATATTCCCGCTTCAATTTATCCCATCTATTCTTGAACTGTAATTATGTATAACTCAAACCCATCCTCTCTTTAAATTTTGCAATCACATTGTCGTACTCTATTTTGTTCAAATGGGTACTCGATTGCTTTCCATTTGTCACTTGTTCAACAAAAATCTCACAAACAATCCTAGTTCTCTCGTCAGGCCATTCAACACCACTAGACATTTGCATAACTCTATATCAACTCTGACATATAGAACGACTAAAAACATTCTCTCGCAAGTTCAATATTTAATGAAATGATAATAAAATAGCACCCAACACACTCCACACGGATATAGAAACAAAAAGCATAACAGGAACAAAAATCATGCTTGGCCACAATACTGCTCATTCAAATTGTCTTGCCACAAACAAATAACATTGTTAGCATCCTTTAAGTTCAATAACATGTATTGTAGTTCAAATACAACATCATGTGGATGCAATTACCAAAGGGATTAATGCGCTGTGTGGTCATATTCAGAATCAGCCAGAGCAAACACCATATCATGAATTCATACAAATTGCTATTATATAATAACTTGAGAGAACAAAATTCTCAGTGTCCTATCAGGTTCTTTCACATGACACATGAAATTTCATGGACTATTTGTAATACAGTTTTGCAGATTGAAGAAAAAAGAAGGAGAAATCAAAATTTACCTTGCCTCGGCGGGAGTGGTCGGGAGAGGTGTGGAGGAAGGGTAGGGGCGGCGTGGAAGGAGGGAAGGCATGACAGGAAAGGAGTGGCGCGGCGGGAGGGCAGGGGCGGCGCGACGGGAGGGGAGGCGTGTCGGGAGGGGTGGTGTGGAGGAAAAGGAGTGGAGCGGCGGGAGGGCAGGGGTGGCGCAGCGGGAGAGGGGCGGCGTGGCGGGGGTGGGAGGTGCTAGGGCTCTAAGCCACGTGCTAGGGCTAGGAGAGAGAGGCAGGATGGGGTTTATCGATGTCAGGTGGGTAAATACTTGCAAACTCTATGGGTAAATACGAAATTGGCTACAGGGATTCACCAGAGAATCAGGTTTTTCATAGATTCAACTCTCCTATACAAAAAAGAATTTATTCTATCTGATTCAAATTGAATTTAAGAAAAAATAACCGTTTGGTACAGATTCTCTTGATTCTCACCTGAATCAAGTAGGAGAATCCCTACCAAACGGGGACTACAAAAGGGGCACCCCCATTAGTGACGGGTCATGGTATGACCCATCACTAAAGATCTCTGCTATAGTGACTGTTTATATTTCCACCCGTCACTAAATAAGTTAATTACCCATCACTGATGACTCCCACTAATAAATAGGCATGGCACTAAAGTAAATTGTCACACTTTCATTTTGCGCAACCCTAACCCTATACTCCCGCCACCGCAGTTGCCTTCGTCGTGCTCCTCACTACTCCGTCGCCCGTGCCCTCCACATCTCGATTGCATTCTCATTGCATTATCATTCTCATAAGTTTGTTTATGCTTACTATTAAATTTATCTAAAATTTGCTTATTGAATTTGTGAATTAGGATATGACAAGGATTCAAAGCGATCTACATGTACCAACCTATGTTCCTGATAGTTGCTTAATAAAGATCAATCATCTAGTTAACGACGAGCGTCACCAGTTTTAATTATAGTTTTTTTGTACATTGCATGTTTTGTTTCTTGTGTTTACAAACTAAAGTAACATTTGCCTTGCTATTGTAGTATTTATCAAAAAGATTTTGTGAGATCAATAACATTCGTACTGGAGATACCCTCCAAATAATGACAGAGATGGGTGTGCCACTGAGGTTGATGTTGCGAGCTGTGCGAGCGACGGTAGGATATGCCTCTACAAAGGGTGAACTGAATTTAGCCGAAGAGGTGGCCTAACATAAGGATACTATTTGGTAATAACAATGGGACATGCCCCATTAACTGTTATGGTAAAATTCTACACAAACTTTGGTGATGAGAAGACCCCAACAACCATCAAAGTGGGGGACAACGATGATAGTGGTATACATAGCTATAGAACTGACATTACTACACTTGCACATCTTTTGTTTATGTTCTTATCATGGTTTCTTATAATGTTAGGGGAGGGTCCTAGCAATATTGCAGATAGGAAGGGGAAGCGGATAGCCAGGGAGGTCGACACCGATCAAATGGACCAATTGAAGCGCATCTATTATTTTGGCAATCCAACAAATGTAACTCCAGTAAGGAAGACTCTTCTACAAGACATCTTGGTAAGTTTATCCTCTGAGATTCAGTTATATGTCTGGACAATAAATAACCTGATCATCAACAAGAAGTTGGTGATAAGTTATTTGCACATGTAGTTAGTTTATACAATTATCATTCTCTAATAGCTTTGTTTAAATTTTATTTTATAGTACTTTTCAAGGCAATATTGTGAAAAGTATATCACACCTCACCTACACCACCAAGCCACCGAGATTTAGGTGGCAGTAGCAGGGTCTGAGATAGTCCCAATTGTGGTGCATAAAGTGATGGATGAACGGTGCTATCTAACTAAAGGTTTTGGCCAATTTCTTGGCAACAACTCATTAGAAGTTGGCACAGTGTGCATCATCCATTTCAACATTAATAATGATGCAATTGAGGTTGTAATGTATGTACTGTAAAGGTTGGGGTATGATGTAATATTAGGTTATAAATCTTTTGTGATAAATTGTCTGTGATGTGTTTTGGAATGTTTGATATGTTGGCTGCCAAATCCTGTTTTTGATTCAAGTTGCAGCCTAAAAACTATATTTTTTTTTCAAAATTATCATAATATTAGTGACGGGTAATAATATTCAACTGTCACTAAAGGATCGTTTAGTGATGGGTGAACATTGTTACCCGTCACTAAAGGTGGATGGTAATTACCACCTGTCATTGATGACTCCTCCCGCTTATAAATAGGCGGAAAACTGAAGTGAATCTTTTGGCTTTCATTTAGCGCAACCCCTAACCTTAACTCCAGCCGCCGCTGTCGCCTTCATCGTGCTCTTCACCTGTTCTTGGCCACATGTACCATCAGTCAGTGGTACCTTGCACCATTGGTGCACGTGGTCCGCCCTACTCGCCGCCTCCTTGGTTGCATCCTCCTCGTCCTCCTCTAAGGTTATCATCATCCTCCTCTTCCACGTCCGAATGCACCAGTCTGTCATTGCTAACTTTGTTTTAATTCTATTGTTACAGGGTAAAGTGCACCTACTAGCTTTTAGCCTAATTTCTTCGAGATAATTGATGGTCTTAGTCAATTTCTTCGAGATAAACACTCAAAGTTGCATGAACATTCACTGTGGAGGTTCTCTTGCTACTACCCACTGTGCTTCTCCCCAAGCTTTCCATGGTGTGATGGATATGCCCAAGAAAATTATGTGTATCAGAAGTTCCGATAGGTAGTATCGCAAGTTTCGATTATTTTCTCGTCTTGAGCCAGAGAGAAAATGTTGCTAAAATGTTGCTTCGTAAGTTCCGATATGGTATCGGAAGTTCTGACGAGCCAGAAGTTCTAATTTTGAATCAAAGAGAATTGTACTGACTGGAAGTTCCGATATGGTATCGAAAGTTCTGAGGTGGGCGAAAATAGATTGGATCTGTTGCGTGTCGTGCTTGAATTGGGAGACCTAAAATACCTTGTCGGAAGTTCCCATATAGGATCAAAAGTTGCGATGTGGGGTAACAGATTGGATCTGTTACGAATACTGAATTAGTTATAACTAATTTGTGGGTTCCGAGATGTGCACGACCAGGGGGCTTTCAGCCCTTTATAAAGAGAGGAGGAGGTCTTGGAACAAGGAATAAGCCTAGATTGGACCTAGCCACTATAGACTCCTCTCCTCGCTTTTCTTGATCTCAATCGTTGGGGTCAAGGATTTCACATCTCTCATGTGCGCTTCTAGCACGCTTGCTGTGGGAGAAACTCCATCCTTGTACATGCGGACTTCGTGGAGACGTTGCTTCAAAAGTGACGCTCATGACCGTCACCACGAGGAAGGCAACTTCTTCATCGATTGGATCATAGAGGAACGGCAAAGACAAAGTGAGGATAGGCTTGATGCGCTTCATCAACCTCTTCTTCTGCTGCACCTAGCACATCAAGTGCTATAAGGTACCCATCTATGATCTCACACGTGCATGGGTCTTGGGTTTTAGGGGGAAATTTTGAATTTACCAGCTAGCGTCGCTCCCCTATTCCCCAACGGTGGTATCAGAGCCTACATGCATAGTGTTCGATCTGGATCCCTCATGTATGAAGATACATGGTGGAAAAATAGATTAGATTTGTTTCTATCCATGGTAAATCGGAAGTTCCGATAGTGATCGGATGTTCTGATATCAAATAATGATTCGATACAGAGAACAATTGTTGCGTTTCAAAATTCCGATATTGATCGGAAGTTCTGACCCACCCGAATTTGAAATTCCGAGCCTGTTGAGCTGGGTTTTTTAGATCCAGAATCCAGTCACTTGTAGATTGCTCGCCTAACTTTGTTTTGCGGAGAATGTTGTGACTGGTATGGCCTCGGATATATGCGGATTGCTAGGTTGGGAGCAAATCCTTGGGATTGCTTGGGGTGAGGGCACTGATGTGAGTAGTGCCCTTCCTTACGGCTAGTTGAAGCATATAACTGGCTTGTCGTTCTGGTCCCTCAGAGTGTTTGCCTTGGTGGCCAGCGCTGGTGGAGCTGATGGAGCTGGTGGAGTAGGTGGAGCTGGGCGGGGGTTTCTGGTGCTCGAACCACCGGAGTTGTACTACGGCCTAAAGACGGTACGAGGGTGATGTTTCGGTGCATGGGCAGGTGGAGTGAAGTGGGGTCTCTGAAGGATCCCCTAGTTGTGCCTGAAGGCTATCATCTTCATCTTTTTGAGGTCCAGCTGATTTTGCTCGATCTCCTGGATGATGGCCTTGTTCACCAACTGTTGAAAGTTGGCATAGTCCACTGCGACAAGCTGGATGGACAGCTCATCCTTTAGTCCCCGGAGGAACTTGGCCTGACGGTTAGCGTCAGTGCGGACTTCCTATGGTGCATAACGGGTCAGGCGGTTGAACTCGTGGAGCTACTCCGTGACTGACTTGCCTCCTTGCTGCAAGTCACGAAATTCCTGTTGCTTCTGGGCCACGATTCTAGCAGGAATGTGGGCGGCTCAGAAGGAGTTGGAGAATTCTGCCCAAGTGACTACGTGATCCTCAGGATGGGACTCACGGTAGTTGTCCCACCATTCGGCAACCAGACCCTGGAGTTGGTGGGCTGCGAATGCCACTCACTCTACGTCAGAGCAAGGGAGGAGATCCTACTTCTTTCCCATGGTCCTCAACTAATCCCCTGCCTCCATTGGGTTGGTCGTGCTTGAGAACGTGGGAGGTTACACACGTAGGAACTCTGACAGTTGGGTGGCGGGGGCTGGTGTGGGGGCTTAAGGGCGTGGAGGTAGCTCCAAGTGGTGTTGCTGTTGCAGACGATTTTTTTGAACCTGCTGCTCATGCATGTGGGCTTGCTGCTGTTGCATCTAAGCCAACAACGCGATGATTAGCTGATTTTGGTTGGCCATCATCTCGGCCAGTGTAGGGATGTTGGTGATGGGTGCCCTAGTCTGACGTTGCCCTAGAGCTTCTCCATTTGGTATTGCATGGCTTGGCAGGTTGGGGGTGGCGGATGGGTTATGATCATTGGCCATTCTGAAGGTGATAATACCCTAAGAACATAAGGAAAGACTTAGAAAAATGTACCCCAAAATAATTCACAGATTCTTTATTAAATGTGATACAAAATAGTTCATTACAATTCAGCTCTTATTTTTATCTCACACATAGTACAAGTCATTATGGATGGTACCACAAACAAGAAAAACAAGCATCCGGAATCTAGCGTCTAGCACAACTACTCGCCATCAGAGGCAGTCTCGGTGCTCTCTGATCTATGGGCGTCTCGGGGAACACTGGGCTCGATGAAGTTCTTTATCATGGGGTCCTAAGTGATGACCAGTCCTGGAGCGGCCGTGTTGGAGGAGGGAGGTCCGAAGGGTGTCGGAGGTGGGGTGATTTGCTTAGGCCAAGGGATGGGCTTCCTGATAGCCTTCTTACTACGAGGAGGCAGTGGCGCCAATTCTTCGACGTACTTCTTGAGCTCCTGATCTGGTGCTAGAGCTTGGCGTTCTCAGTGACACTCTGATGTAGCTCGATGACCTTATGCTGCAGCTCCCCATTCTCTCGAATCAGGCCGGTTGTCGTGTGGCGATAGAAGTCGATAGTATCACGCTAATCGTCGACTTCAAGCATGATCTCAATGTGAGGATAATCCATGGCCTGAAGAAGACGAGTACTCCTGGCTATGACGGTGTCATGGTCTAAAATAATACTGATGTAGATGTTACGATGGGCTCCCGGAGTACGCATCGGTATGAAGCGGAAGGAGTTGTCTCGGAGCTTAACGTTGTAAATTAGTCTCAACTCTGTGATGGTCTGGAAAGTGGCGCGCTTACACGCCACCTCGAAGGTCGGGCCTCTGATAGCTGATATGAAGAAGGGGGTGCTCTCCTAAGGAATGAATGGTGATGGAGACATCACAAGCGTCTGTGAACTCCTCTGGGTAGAGTCCATGGAACTGGGGCTCGTGGACGAATCCGAGGAAGGTCACAAGCATCCGAAGCTCACGGACGAATCCATCACGGTCCCGAAGGTATTTGTGCAGGTGGTGACCTAACATCTACAAAGAAGACAAAGTTTAAAGAGTAAGGGAGAGAAGGAAAATATGAAGTAGATTTTTACGAAATAGATTTTTATAAAGCTAAGTTTGAGGTGGGTCCATTTGGCTTCCTACAGTCAAGTCGGCTCTGATACCATCTTGTAGCGCCCAGATTTAATAAAACCCAGACTTTATTGAAATTCTAGGGAAAATCAATAATCACAAGATGTTCATCACACGACAACTGAACATATGACAATCATTCGTGGTTTGCAAACCACATTATTACACAAGTGTTAATATAAAAGAAACTAGGAAAATAATAGTCTAGATTAACATCTCTTCCAGGGTCGCTTCCTTGATTAGGTCGCTACTCCAGACTGTCCTCAGTCATAGTACACCATCTCAAAAGTGGCTTTTCCAATGGGTATGAGTAAAAAAGTACTCAACAAGCCACCTAGAAATGCAATAATAATGCAGGATAATAACAAGGGAAGGTAATGGTTTAAAGTGCGGAAAAGTGCATTTTTATGTTGCAACAATTAATGTGAGTCAGGTTTAATTATACAGAATAATTAAATCATGAATAATGCAACATCATCTAACTCGAGGAGTACAGTCAATCCTCCTTGCTCAACAGTCCTTACATGACCAATTAATATGCAGCATTTCTCAAAATATACTAACTATGGGATGTCATGTAACCCGCCTTGACCGTGGGCTCGGTTTTTCGAAAAGATTTAGACTCTGATCAGAGGTGTACTACTGTACCCACAAGGCACTTATTCCCGCATACCACAGTGTATCCAATGACCCAAATCACAAGAACTCATGCCGAAACCTTTAGCATGAAGCGCTCCAACCCAATGACACACACTATAAGTTTCGCTGGCGCGCCAGCGCACTAGACGAACGTCGCGCCCCCTTTTGTGTCACATGGTACAAGTCACCTGCAGGTGCTACTTGCCCCTCTCCACATAGTGTCTCGAGTTGGAACGTCTCATACCTCTAGTTAAGACTTACCCACTAGACTTGTTGTTGGTACGGAAGTGTTTTGCAACGTATCCCGCAGACCGGTCCTTATAGTACCCCGGTGAGACTAACCAATGCCCTTTCTTGCACACAGAACCCACAATGCTAACACACTTAACCAATTCCAAAATCAACAGAATACTAGGGGTGAGAGAAATACGGGGATCATATATCAGAATCCAAGTATCTACGACTCATTTTTAATCCTATAGCAGTTGTGTCGATACATTAGACACTTCTAATATTATTAAGTATACTAGTGACAAGGAATTCAGGCTCGATATCATGGCTCGAGTTTGCACATCAAGGTCAGGGATCTGATAAATATAATGTAAGGCTCTTCATTTGACTAATGCAAATATAACCAATGAGTTTTAGCGATATTTAATTAAAAATTGGGTTCAATATGCTTAAAAATAGGGTTGGTGACTTGCCTTGCTCAGCAAACGATGAAGGTGGAACCTCGGAAAATACTCGGGCTCCTCGACGAGGTCGTATTCTTCTAGGTATGTAAAACGAGAAGAATAAACAATTTAAAGACAATGGAATCAACAGTACAATCATACAAATTTTATTGGCTAAACAGGTAGAGAATAAAAAGATAAACTTTCTGAAATGTGAATGACCAAATTTAGAGTTAATTCAATGAAGTTATGAGTTTTTGAAGTTTAAAACAATTTCTAGGACTTATTTTAATTACAATTAAAACCATATAAAAGTTCAGTATAAACATATGAATTTTATTGGATAAACATGAAGATAATGAAAAGACAAGTTTTTTGAAATTGAAATGGTAATTTTTAGAGTTAATTCCAAAGAGTTATGAATTTTTGAGGTTTAAAATGATTTCTCCAATTTTATTTTAATTCTAATTAAGACAATATAAAATGTTCAATGTAAACATATAAATTTTTCTAGATGAATATGAAGAGAATCAAAAGATAAACTCTCTAAAATTTGAGTGGTCAAATTTGGAGTTAATTTGAGGAAGTTAAGAATTTTTAATGTTTAAAACCATTTATGGAATTTATTTTAAATCCTAATTTAGCCTCTGGTCCACGGTGAACTGAGTTCACCATAAACCTGTGTACTATGCTGTGAACCGGGTGAACCAGATTCATTGGATCGAGATCTGGCGGCCACAACTCGCACGCGTGTTTTTGAGAAACCAAGGGTTGGTTTCGGAGTCTGTGATGAGTGATTGACAGATTTTATCCTCTGATTCGAAGGGGTCCCTCCGAAGGGGTTCGAAGGTTGTTTCACTGAAGGGTTCGGTGGGTTCTGTTTGCTGTAGCTGTTACAGCGCAGTGTGACTGTCGGAGGGGTCCGACAGTACACGATGACTAGGTCATACCGAAGGTTTAGGTACTTTGGGCGGTACACCAGAGTGTGTGCCGGAGGTTGTTTACCCGGAGAGGTCTCCGCGGTACTGGATACACTTCTGTTTGTCTATGGTGCGCAGGTGACTTCGGAGGCGACGAACAGTTCGCAGCAAGTGAACCTGGGTCAAGCGGGAGGCTTAATTCTAGGCGAGTGGGGAGCTCGGCCGCGAATGCTGTGAGGGATCGAGGTTGGTCCTCGGGTCATGGTGCGCCAGGCGAAGACAGAGAGTGCGGAGCATGGCTCCGACTGAAGGTACTCTAAGACGAAGTCCTCAGAGGCGAGGCACTTCGAAGGGTACTCCGAATGGAGTGACTTCGGAGTTTGGTGGACTAAGTCCTTAGCGATGAAGCAAGGTGTTCGAAGTGTTCTCCGAAGGGAGTCACTCGAAGGTATACCCAACGAAGGTCTCAGAAGTCGAGGTGCATCAAAGGCATGGTCCGGATGGGGTTCGTCGAGGAGTGTGAATGCTTCATGCGGAGGCCTTGGACGAAGGAGGGACTTCGAAGGGTGGTACTCCGAAGGTGGGGGTTCAGAGTGTGGCTGACTTGAGGTACTTCGGCCATGCATGGCTTCGGTACACGGACTAACGGAGTTCGAGCTGGGAGTATTTGCAAAGCCGTGGTGGTCCACTCTAGAGGTGTTGGTGCGAAGGCCCAAGGGCTTTGATGGCTTCGGCTCAAAACATCACTGTATTGAAGGCTGACTTCGGTGAAGCGAAGGCCGTGAGGCTCAAGGCTTCTCGCCGAAGCTACCGCACCCCTCGCGTGCGAAGGGGGGCTTCAAAAGACTCCAAGACTGCAAAAGCTGACCGGTCTGCTCTACAAAAGCTTATGCTATCTCCTCTGCGAAGCTAACAAAAGAAGCCTCCAAATAAAGTAGACTACCAGCTGTACCCCCTTGTTCTGATGAGACAAAACTAGTGTAAACCCTAGGGGTAAAGTAGTCTATTCACATGGCTGAATAGTGCCTATAAATATTGGAGGCTAGCTAGGCAACTGTAACACCTTTGAGCAGCCATTTTTGAGCTCCTGTGCTAGCCGCCACACAACTTGTATTCAGATCTGTGAGCTCATTTTGTGTTCCCTGTTCATGCAATGAAGTTTTGATTCTGTTCTTCTTTCACTGCTTGAACTTGTATTTTGTGTTTCACTTCATGCTTTGATTTCTCTGTGCACCATCTTCTTGTGGGTTGATCTTGTGCACTAGATCTCTTTTGGAGAAGTGTGTGAGAGGTCTGACTGTGTGAAGTGTGATTTTCAGTGTTCGTTTGCTCTGTGTAAACTGGAGGCTAGTTCTCTCTGATTACTAGCGAAGCACTCTGTCTGGCTTAAATCGAAGCCCATTTTCTTCCCTTGTCGAAGTCCTCTTTGCAGTGTGCTCAGCGTGCGACGCGACCTTTGATGTACGAAGCCTAGTACCAGTTCCTAGCACTGAGTATCTGATCGAAGTCTTTAGAGGGAAGTCATCTCTTGCGAAGTGCGAAGTGCGAAGTCTGCTCGAAGGCACCCAGTGTGCGGAGCCTGCACTGACTTAGCTGAGTTGAGTTTTTGGAGTTGTGGGTGGAGCGAAGTCTTCTTGACTTCGAACTTGTGCTCCTTGCGAAGCCTGGTTTCGGAGCTGTGAAATACCTCCGAACTAGAACTTCGAAGGGTGTGTTTGAAGCCTGTTCCGCAGAAGACAGAATTAAAACAGAAGGCTATTTTTAGTCTGAAATTTTAAAAGTTCCCATTCACCCCCCTCTAGTCGCCGTTTCCGGTCCAACAGTTTTAAATTGAAATCAACGGCTGAGATTAAAACGTAGCAAAGGGGTACGCGTGGATTGCTAAGATTGAAGTGAGGCTTTAAGTGAAAACGAGTAGCTCAGATCATCCGATACCGATCAACGGCATTTAGCACTGATACGGGCGCTCGGTTTTAAGTTCTAATTCGGCACTGATATCGTCCAATCGGGATCTGACGGCGGAGAACAAAACCGGCACGCGCGGGAGGGATCCGACATGGGACCTTCGTCTCCGGTGACGGTAGAGGGTGGCGGCGAGCCTAGCGGTGACGGTGGTGGCCTAAAGCCTTAACCAAGGATGAAAAAAGAACAAGGATAGGGAGAGGAAGTCGATGGTAGCGGAAACGGCGACGGAGGAGGACTAGCGGCGATCAGCGATGACCGGAGGCGGCGAGGAGTGTTCGGGTCCTCGTCGGCGGTGGGGTTCTGGTGGCGATGAGCTCGAACAGAGTAGAGACCGATATCTGAGAGACGACGGAGGTCACAGAGAGGTGGTTGATGACAATGGGGACGGGCTCCGGTGACAGCGAGCGGTGGCTGGAGGGCGAGCAGAGGTGGTGGCACAAAAATCAATGCGGCGATGTTCTGTTCGTGAGGGCTTAGGTGATTCGGGAGTGCTGGAGTGCGGTGGGAGTAGGGTATTTATAGGGGTCTCCGGTGAGGTGAACGGTGGGTGCAAAAGGGAGAAACCGAGGAGATAACTCTCATTAACGCCAACGAGGTTTAACGCGGTGAATCAAGGCGATCCGAGGCTTAACGGCGAGGGAATCCGAGGGGCAAATGTGCACGGGAGTAAGGGGAGTTAATTGGCCGGGGCAATTAAGCCAAAGGAGGCCGGTGAAAGCGGATTCACGAGTTAGGGCGGTGGTCGGGGATCTTGGGGGTGCAAGGTCGTGAGGAAGACTGCATTGTCAGGGGCCATTGTCAGCGGCGGCGTGGGACGACTGCACAACAGTGAGCGCCGACAGGTGGGTCAGGGTAGGCGCCATGAGAGGGGGAGTGGCTGATAGGTGGGCCGGGGGCTCGTGCGTGAGGCGGAGCATGCCGATAGGTGGGGTCCATCTGTCAGTGAGGGGTTGCGGGGGAGAATGGGTTGGGCCGGCCGGAGAGAGAGAAAGGAAAGGGGCGGCCCATTACTGTTTAAATTCATTTCTGAATAAAAATAATTGCTAAAATAGTTTAAAAATTATGAGCTAGCAGCAAATGTTGGAAAATTTGTAAAAATTCTCAAAATTGTATCTTGGTCTTAGGAACATAATATATTTTTCTCAGACCTTGGTTTGGACTATTTCTCTAGATATTTATTTATTTGGAAATTTTTAGCTTTAAAGGAAATCCAAAATAATCCTTTTTCTAGAAAAGTGTATTTATAAATTTTATTTTTACCTTTGGAAATTTGGGCTGTTACAGTCGAGTATTGGATGCTTCTCCAACGACAAGAGTCACATATGATGTGATTAGCAAAGAGTTGCTTACCTATGTTAACTAGCTTCTAGAAGTGATGCCAAAGCTCACTAGGAGATAGCATGGCCATGGATCTTGCGCCACTATTAGTCATGAGAGGGAAAGTGACTGGTTTAGATAGTGGGACATCTTTTATTGGATAAAAGATAAATATTGCATAGTGCTGAACCTTGCATTTAATCTTTTGTAGATCATGGCACCACCTACTACTATTAAGAGCACTCCAGTTTTTAATTTGCAATCTATTCTTTAACGAGATAAATTATCTAGAACAAATTTTATGGACTGACATAGAAACTTGAGAATTGTTCTCAAGCAAGAGAAAAATGATTATATTCTAGAGGTACCTCACCTCGATGAGCCGCCAGAGGATGCGCCTACAGCAGAAAAGCGTGCTTATGAGAAGCATGCTAATGATTCTGTGGATGTCAGTTGTCTGATGCTTGCCTGCATGTCCTCTGAGTTTCAGAAATAATATGAGGAACGTGACGCTTATGATATGATCATAGGCTTGAAGGGTATATTTCAAAACGAGGCAAGGGTCGAGAGATACAATGTGTCTAAGGCCTTGTTTGGGAGTAGGCTGGCGGAAGGTAGCCCAGTGAGTCCCTACATAATCTGATGATTGGTTATATTGAGACGCTAGAGAGACTGGGCACTCCATTGGATCCATACCTAGCTATTGATGTTATTCTTTAGTCTCTACCCTTACGCTTTGAACCATTCATTATGAAGTACAATATGAATGGACTAGAGAAGACTCTAGCTGAGTTGCATGGGATGCCGAAAGCTACCGAGGAGAGTATCATGAATCTCCGAATAATGTGATGATGGTTCAAAAGGAGGGCAAAAAGGAGGAGGAAAAAGGCTAAGTCTACAGATTCAATCTCTAGTGCTAAGCCGACTAGAAAATCTAGGTTCGGTCCTGCCAACTCTGATGAGTGCCACCATTGCCACAAGCCTAGGATTGGAAGCACAACTGCAAGGTACACTTGGAAGAGCCAAAAAAGAAGGGAAGTACGACTTCTACTTCAGGTATTAACGATTAAACTTGCTACTTATCCAAATGATTCATGGGTATATGATACCGGTTCGATGATTCATACTTGCAAATTGTTGCAGGGGCTGAGTAGGTCAAGAAAGTGTGCTAGCGGCGAGATGGATGTCCGCGTCGGAAATGGTGAAACTGTTGCAGCGTTGGCTATCGACGTTTATTCACTGCCACTACTGTCAAGATTAGTTTAGGAATTAAATAATTGTTACTTTCATTCCCTCCTTAGGCAAAGACATAATCTCTTCTTCATGTTTAAGCTAAGATATTTTGAATTCGTAATAAAGAACAAGAGTTGTTCGATATTCTTGAATGGTTTGCTCTATGGTGTTTGTCCATTAGTGAATGGATTGTACATTCTGAGTCTTGAAAATGTGCAAGTTTATAACGTTAGTACAAAGAAACGATGATTCAATGATTTGAATCTAATCTACGTCTGGCATTATCGCTTAGGTCATATAAATGAGAGGCGCACGTAGAAGCTTCATAGTGATGGACTTTTGGAGTAATTTGATTTTGAATCATATGACACGTGTGAATCTTGTTTATTTGGCAAGATGACAAAGACACTTTTCACTAGGTCTAAGTGAGAAGGTGAGTGAGCTATTGGTCATAGCACATACTGATCTGTATGGTCCAATGAGCCACACGACTAGGAATGGGTTCTAGTACTTTATCACTTTTCCAATGATTTTAGTAGATGTGTCTACTTGATGAGGAGTGAGTGGGAGTTCTTCCAAAAGTTCAGAGGAACTCACAAGTACAAAATCATACGAGCAAGACAATTGAGTTTCTACGATCGGATCTTGGAGATGAATACTTGAGCGATGAGTTTACAGGCCAATCTTTCATCATCCTTTTGAGGTAACGCTATAGAAACTAATGCTCTCACTTTAAATAGAGTTCCATCTAAAGGAGTGATTGGACCAAACTCTAAAAAATGGTTTGGAACCATTAAGATCTGAATTAAAACATATTGGATCTATTTCTGTTTGTAGAACTTTAGAAGTTCCGATGGTGATCAGAAGTTCCGATATTTGTTGGGTCAGAAGTTCCGATGTTGATTGGAAGTTCTGATACTGAACAAAGTTTGCGACATAGGAGTTAGATCAGAATTTCTGATGCCAGATCGGAGGTTTTGATCCACACAGATTAGAGTCCATATAAGGAAACCAAGTTTGGAACTTGGTGGATCCACTCGATGGCATAAAAACTATTGAGTGAAGATGGATTTTAAGGAAAAAGACGTTGATGGAAATGTTCACATCTATTAGGCACGAATGGAGGCGAAAGTTTTCAAATATTCAAAGTGTTGATTATGATGAAACGGTCTTCGCTCATCGTTATGCTTACACATGTTCAGATTGTGGTAGCAATTGCCGTATTTTATGTTTATGAGATATGGCAAGCTTCTCAGAGTTGGAATCTTTGTTTTGATGAGGTAGTCAAAATGTTTGACTCTGTCAAGAATAAAGAAAAGTCTTTTGTTTGCAAAAGGGCTAGTAGGAGCACACTGTATTTCTAGTTCTATATGTGGATGACATATAGGTGATCGGAAATGACATTCCATTGTAGAATGCTGTCAAGACCTTATTGAAAAATGGTTTCTCAATGAAGGACCTTAGAGATACAACATACACTTTGGGCATAAAGATCTATAGAGATAGATCAAAATGGCTAATTGGATTAGGCCAGAATAAAGTACATTGACAAGGTTTTGAATAGTTTCAAAATGTTGAATATGAGTGCGATCCTGTATGCCTCCACAATCGGGTCAATCATATGTGCCATGTACGAGCCCAAATGTGCAAGTACCAATCAAACCCAGGTGAGAGTCACCGCATAGTCGTAAAAGAGATCCTCATGTACTTGAGAAGAACTGATGATATGTTAATAGATTATGGTAGCAAAGTTGAGCTCGATGTAAGGAGTTACACCGATGCTAGCCTTTGGACCAATAAAAAATAATTCTCGATCACAGTTTGGGTTTGTGTTCTGTCTCAACGAAGGCATAGTGAGTTGAAAAGGTTCCAAGCAATATGTGGTGGTCGATTCTACAATAGTAGTTACTATATTGCAACTTTGGAAGTTGCGAAGGAGGTTGTTTGGATTGGAAAGTTTGTTTATGAGCTGAGTGTTGTTCATAGTGCGTCCAGTCCAGTGGACCTCTATTATGGTAATAGTGGTGCCATTGCGTAAGCCTAGGAGCCTAGATAACACTAGAAGTCTAAACGTGTACTTCGGCGATATCACCTGATCCGAGTAAGGATAGAGAGAGGTGATATGAAAATTTACAAGGTGCACACGGATTTGAACATAGCAAGATCCGTTGACAAAGCCGCTTCCACAGCCCTAGCATGAGGTGCATATGAGCTCCATGGTTATGATATACTTGTGAGAGTGAGTAATGTGTATGTAGGAGTTGCTAGTGATGTCTATGCTAATGTAGGAGATAATTGTTATCTTGTTCCTTGAATAAACATCATTTGCATTTAATTAATGAGTATGACTTGTTACATGAAACTATTTGCTTTATTACAATGTTATTCAAAGGGGTCCCTGATCTTGTCATCATGTGGGACATTGATGATACATGGCTTAGCACATCCGACTGATTGATGAATCATGTTTCACAGATTATAGACACTAGAGATGTCAAATTAGTGATGTGGACACATGTTGGTGAACATGGTGTTGGACAAACCCACTTGATATATTATTGGGATTGTTATTGTAAAGTGCCATCAGTTGTCATCTCAACGGTGTACATGCAGAGTCCTTCGACCTGATATTGTCATTTGATTCCAGAATGCGTAGTGACACACTTAGATGCTTCCTAACGCTATTCGTAACTAGGTCGTAATAAGTGTTGTTTTCAGGTGTGTTGTGAAACATGTCTTAGGATGTGAGCGGTCAATATAGGAATTTACCCCTCCTAATAACGGGAGAGTCATCTCTTGGCCCCTCGAGGTATTGAATTGGAAAAGTACATGGCCATGCCACTATGACCTATGGAGTTAGTCATGATTTGAATCCAATACTTGATCGAGTGGAATGTCGAGCTAACCAACAAGGATGGCATGTATCTCGTCTTGAGCTTGACTAATGGAGTGTGGTAAAAGGACTAGTGCTTGCGTATACCAAGGTTCATTTAAAATTTGATTTTGTACACTTTCTAGGGTCAATATGTGCTGCTAGGTACCGTTATTGATCAGTGAGTCGGAAATGGTTTCGGTGAACAACCGTTAGTGTATGAACCTATCAGGTCACACACTTTAGGGGGTGGATTGAGAAGCATGCAAAGAATTGGTTCTTGTGCAAGTGGGAGATTGATGGATATGCCTAAGAAAATTTCGTGTATAGGAAATTCAGATTATTTTTGGTCTTGAGTTAGAGAGCAAATATTTCTTCGGAAGTTCCGATATGGTATCAGAAGTTTCGACGGGCCCGAAGTTATGATTTGGAATTAGAGAGAATTGAACTGATCGGAAGTTCTGATGTGGGCCAAAATAGATTGGATCTGTTGCGTGTCGTGCTGAATTGCGCGACCTAAAATACCTTGTCGGAAGTTCCGATCCAAGATCAGAAGTTCTGATGTGGGTAACATATTGGATCTGTTACGAATACAAATTAGTTGTAACTAATTTGTGGGTTCCGAGATGTGCACGGCCAGGGGTTTTCAGCCCTATATAAAGAGAGGAGGAGGGGGTCTTGGAACAAAGAATAAGCCTAGTGTTGATAGCAAAAAATGGTATTAATGGTCGAAATTGTCAGAATATCAATTTTGGTAATTTTGGGCCAAAAATATACAACTCCTAGTACAGGCTGAAACCCTGAAGTGTCGGAGGCCCATCTGCATGGAGCCTCGAGGGCCTTTTAGTGCCCTGCTTTGTAGGCTGGCTTCGGCCCGAAGGCCCCTTCAACGGCCTACTTCGCCGAAGCTTCGGCCTAAGGAGTATACTTCGGCGGGCCTACCGAAGGCCCACTTAGAGTAGGCTTCGGATAGGAGTCTGATAAGGATTCAGGTTGTTTTATCTCTAATAAAGTTTTATCTTGATTAGGTTGAATCTTTTTAGATTAGAATTAGAGATAGGAAGACTAGCCCCTATAAATACAGGGGTGAGGCCGGTTCATAGGACCCCCAACACATATCAACTCTTCAAACCCTAGTTTGAACTGTACCCTTACTTTTATTTACTTCCTGCATTAGATTAGTACACCTTCATGGGTTTGCGCTGGAAGCCCTCCGCCGACCACGCCGTAATTATATTAATCCTTATTTGTTCGCCTGTGAAACATACATTAATATACGTAACAGATTGTTGTCACCTTGTTGTATCACTTGCGAACCATCCGTTAATCTACGTAACAGATTGCTACCCTTCGTTTTGTATACTACTACACTTAGTAATTTGGTCCCCAGGCC
Source organism: Zizania palustris (assembly GCA_019279435.1). Taxonomy (NCBI): domain Eukaryota; kingdom Viridiplantae; phylum Streptophyta; class Magnoliopsida; order Poales; family Poaceae; genus Zizania; species Zizania palustris. The sequence continues at coordinate 5,616,216 of JAAALK010000288.1, read as the reverse complement.
GAATTGGCACTTGATCTTCGTTTTGCTGCAGGTTTCACGTTCGGAGCCCCTTTCGCCGAAGGTTTCCGGAGCTAGGAAGCTGGTTTCGCAGGCTACCGGAGCACCCTTCGGCGAGTATTCGCTTCGGCCATCCGTGTCGGATCCGTCACGCTATTGTAGGTCTGGTCAAGTTCCGCGTGCCAGAGCCACTTCGCATCGGAGCCTCTCCGCATCGTACTTTGTCGCACCGGAGACACCTCGCATCGGACTTTGTCACACCAGCGCTCCGCATTGGATTTTGTCGCGTCAGAGGTTTCACGCCAAACCGTGTCGTTCAGAGGCGATTTCGCGTCACGGTCTGTTCGGAGCTTGTCTTCAGTCAGGTCAATCTAACGCCGAAGGACACCTTCTATGCATACTTCGCACCAGACGCTGAAGGCCTCCTTCGGTGACCCTTCGATTGTTACATTCCGAATTAATTAGGCTCCGTTCAGCTAATTGGTTTATTTTATCTATATATTTCGGCTAATTGGATTATTTCTGTGTGATCTGATTACCTGGCGAATCCACCCCCTTGCCACTGTTAAGGGTAGTCGGAACGCGATGTTAGTATTGTGTTACGCTTAGGCTTATCCCTAAGTATCCACACGCTTTTGGATTGTCAAACCGGCCCAAGTGTGGGAGCACGTTTTCGTATCAACACACTTTTTGGTGACTCCACCGGGGAAGAACTACACCAACATGACAAGCAAATCTACATCGGCTGCAAGTGCCTCTACAACGACTACTACATTCACAATGCCAATGGATCCCATGGGGGACGTAGAGATCGACAACCGCAACATCATGACACCCACCCTGGCAGATATCCTCGAGGAAGGTTGGGTAGACATCGAGGCAAAGATGAAAGAGATCCAAGATCTCATGCTCGGGAGCTACGTCAAGACACACGTGGGCTTCATCAAGCGCGACGTCAACATCCCCGACCTCACCTAGACTCAGGTAACACAAATATCACCTCCTTTATCTTCTTTAGAGATTGAGCAAAAAATAGCCGCATCTGTGGATCAAGCTGTTAGCGCTTCGCTAGCCAACCATCTAGATTCGGTAGTTAGCTCTCAGGTAGAGGCAATGTTTAGAAGGTTCAGCTTTACTAAGGCTGTTCCTCCAAATTCAATCGCTAGCGTACCCCGGTAAGTCGTATTTATAGAAGAACTGATGGTAGTACAGGAAAAACTGTCACGTCTCTGGCCTTGACATCCATGGCCAAGACCAACCACTACACTTATAGTCAGGCTAATCCTGCTTATTATGCACTGCCTCCACCTATGCCTACGTCAGCTTTTCCCGCGTTGCCTGCGCCGCATGCTCCTACGCACCCGCATAGACCCAAGCATGTCATATACCTCAAGCCAGCACGAGAGGAGGAGCCCCACGGCTGACACGCCGACATACCACCGCGTGTTGTGCCCCCGCATGAGAGACGCGCATAGGCAGGAGGCTAGGACGACATTGAGGAGCAGATCTGTGTGCTGTTTAGGGAGTGTACCGGCTTCACACCTCGGTATCGGGCTAGGATTTACCGAAAGTCGTACCCCAATCACTTCGATACCATACCCTACCCTCACGGCTATAGAGTCCCTGAGTTCACTAAATTCAATGGCGAGGGTGACAAGACCACACTAGAGCATGTCAGCCAATTCTTAGCACAGTGTGGAGAAGCTAGTGGGTCGGATGCATTGAAACTTAGACTTTTTTCTCTTTCGCTATCTAGTACTGCTTTCACTTGGTTTTTGGCGCTGCCGCCGAACTCCGTCCAAACATGGGCCCAATTAGAATAGAAGTTCCATGACTATTTTTATACTGGCGAGATGGAACTTAGGCTTTCACACTTGACGTCGGTCAAACAGAAATCTAGTGAGAGTGTCTCTAAATACATCAAGCGCTTTAGAGACACTAGGAACCGATGTTTTAGTCTCAATATTTTGGAAAGATATTTGGCGGATCTAGATTTTAACGGATCACATTCTGGAATTAAAAAAGGCTAGATAACCAAAACTTTTTAGAGGTCAGCCAAGTCCTGTAGCAGGCTCTAGCCCAAGAAGGCCGAGCCAAGGATAAAAAATTCATTAAAATGTTTAATAAACCTAGGGCTAAAGTTCACATCATGGAACACTCTGACGAGGAAGAGTCAGATGAAGAGGATGATTCGGTCGATATGTATGCGGCCGAATGGGCTTGGAACACTAAGAACAAGCCTATCACTTGTTCTGAGCTGCGACCGTCTCCCACTAAGAGTCGGCCCAATGAAGTTAAATACTCCTTTGATGTGACTAAATGCAATAAAATATTTGATTTCCTCTTGAATAGCCAGCTTCTCAGGTTGCCCAAGGGCCAGGTCATCCCGACCGCTGATGAACTAAAGAAGCGCCCCTACTGTAAGTGACATGATTCACATTCTCATTATACTAACGACTACAATGTTTTCCATCGGCAGGTTCAATCGGCCATAGAAGAAGGAAGATTGAAAATAGATTCTAGTGTAAAGATGAAGCTAGAAAAAGACCCCTTTCCCGTGAACACCGTCGACCTCGATGAGAAGAAGGTGTCGATTCAGCCAGAACAGGCTGAGTCATCTAAGGGGAAAGTGGTCGTTATTGGAGAATCACGCACACACACACTCGTACCAAAGATCCCTAAAGTACGAGTGTGGAAAAAGAACATCAACACGTCTCCTTCGGCTAGGGCTCGCATGAAGCCAAAATTAACATACCAGATGTTGTTGAATAAACACCAGAAGAAAGCCGAGAAAATAGGTCCCCGGTTAAAAATGCCAAGACTGCCAAAGGGCTAAGACAACTAAACCCTTCGAAGAGTGAGTTCGGACCCCAACAGCCGAATCCCCTGAAGGGTGAGTTCGGACCCCAATGGTCGAACCCTCTACATAATGAGTTCGGACCCAAATGGTCGAATCCTCCGCATAATGAGTTTGGACCCCAATGGCCGAAGCCTCCACATAATGAGTTCGGATCCCAATGACCAAACCCTCCGCATAATGAGTTCGGGCCCCAACGTCTGAACCCTCTGCACAGAGAGTTCGGACCCCAATGGCCGAACCCTCCGCTGGGTGAGTTCGAACCCTAGTGGTCGGACCCACCTCCGCTCTGGGCGAATCCCCCGGTGGGAAAATTCGACCCGCAATGGACGAACATACCTCCGCCCAAGTGGGACCCTTCGCTGATATGGTCTGAAGTACCTTCGATGTGGCCGAACCCCCCTCCGGGAAATGGTGTAACATCCCAGGATTTAAACATAAAATAAAATGAGGGAAATAATTTTTCTGAAATAAAAAGGAATTATTTTATTAGAGAAAAGGATAAAAGAACCCAATTAAAGCAAAACAAGGAGAAATACTTCAAGTTTTAAGCTAAATAATTTATGATGGAATCTATAAGCCAAGAAATATTTCTAGGATTTTTTACAAAATTTTAGCAGCACTGCTTCAAGCTCTAAATGAATATATGAATTTTTGGAATTATTTTAAATGAAAAATACATTTAAAATCCTAATGGGCCGCAACCCCGAATCCTCCCTCGGCCCAGCCCAACCCAGCCTTGCGCTCACCGACAAGTGGGGCCTCCTTGTCGGCGTCGTCCCCCACCCTCTCTCCTCCGCGCCCGCGCCACCCTGGCCCGCTTGTCAGCCGCTCTCCCGCGCCCTCGGCCTCTGGCCGCCCTGGCCCGCCTATTGGCCCGCTCGGCTTCAACAGTACCCGCTAACAGGTGGCTCCCACCTGTCAGTTCCGTTGTCTTCGATGGAAGGGGATCCCCTCTTTAAATCCTGGTGACCCCTTTCCATTTCTCCGCCGCTAGTCGCCGCGTAGCACCGAATAAAGCCTAGGATCGGGTTTCCCTCACGTCGGTGATCTCTTTCCCCCAATTCCCACGCGCTTTCACCATAAATGGCAGGTAATTGCTTGTATGGCAAACTCGCCGGAGGGGAAAAGGAAACCCTCGGTTCCCTTCCAATTGAACGCCGGCGAGCCCCTATAAAAGACCCCCTGAAATCGCTGCACTCCGCCACACCACCTGAGCCCAAGCCCTCGCGTTCCCGAGCGCCGCCACCCCTTTTTGGGGTTTTTCCCTTGTCTCGGCTGCAGTAGCTCCTCGCTAGTGCCTCAGGCCCCCGCTGCCCTCGCCGACTCCACCGCCAAGACCGTCGTCACGACCACTACCCCAGCCCCACCTCCGTTGGGCCGGATCACCACCGGGATGCCTCACCGTCGTCGACCCTGAAGGACTCCGCTGCCTCTCCTCACCGCCGATCGCCGTCGACCACCCTTCGTTGCCCCCGCCGGTATGCCCATGTTCCCCTTGCTCTCCGGAACCCATTTTTAGCCCTAGCTAGGTCGTGTAGCCCTCACCGCCATCGGAATGCCTCACCGTCGCGTCGCTGGAGTCGGAGAAGAAGGGGGTAATTACCCCTTGGGCGTGTGCCATGCCAGACGAGGTCCTGGTCGCACGATTGCGATCGAACGACATTGAAGGGATTTAATCAGTGCCGTTGATCTGTATTGAACCAGTACGGGCTCATCTGAGCCATTGGTTTTCATTTAAAAATCCTGCCTCGTTGTCAGCGTCCACTCTAGATCCTGTGGTCCAGATTGGCCTAGACCACGCGCACAGTGCGTGGGTCTATGGTGAGCCTGGCTCACCGTGGACCAGGACCCTTTTCTGTTTAAAATAAAAATCCAAAAAATATTTTGAACTTTAAAAATTCATATCTTGCTCAATTTAATTCCAAATTCGACCATTCAAATTTTGTAAATTTTGTCTTTTTATTCTCCACACATTTATGTCATAAAAATAGTATGTTTATTTTGCACATTTTATTCTTATTAAATAATAAACTAAAAACCCTTTAGGGTAAAAACTTATTTCAATGTATAAAATTTATAAACCCCATAAAAACTAATCTTAAATATTTAGTCAATAATTTCAGAAGGTTTAAGGCTTTATTTCCTTTATTAAATCCAACAAAAACATGTATGCTTGTATTGGTGATTTTTGGATTGTTTATTGAATATCGTGTTTATTTTTTGTACCGGAAGACTACGACGCTGTCGAGGATCCGGAGTTCAACTCAGAGGTTCCACCTTCTCCATTCGTGGATCAAGGCAAGTCACAAACCCCATTCATAGTTACCGCTATAACACATAGGAATTAAATATTGCATTAGTTTAATCACAAGCCCTAAATTATATTTATTAGATCCCCATCCTTGTGTGTAAACCCAAGCCATGCTTATTGAGCCTAAACTCCTTGTCACCTTTTAAATATTATATTAGCTAGTGTCCAATGTATCGACACAACTACTATAGGATAAAAGAACAAGTCACAGATAGTTGGATTCTACTATATGATTTCCCCATTATTCTCGTCTCTAGATTCTGTTGGAGTTGGCTATGTTTTAAGTATGGTGTGTTTCGGGTGCAAGCTAGGGTATTGGTTGGTCGCACCCGTTGCACTATAAGGACCGGTCTGCGGGATTTGTTGCAAAACAAACTCGTACTAACCACAAGTCTAGTGGGTAAGTCCTAACTGGAGGTATGGATTGTACCAACTTGAAGCACCATAGTGGAGGGGGCAAGGGGTAACCTGCGGGTGACTTGTACCGATGGGGCTCAAGGGGGGTACAGTGTTGGCCCGACGCGTCAGGGAACCGTATGAAACCTATAAGAGAGTGTTATCGAATTGGTACGTTCCATGCTAAAGGTTTTGGCACGAGTTCCTGTGACATGAGTCATTTGACACACTGCGGTGTGTAGGAAACGAGTGCCTTGTGGGTATAGTAGCACATCTCTGATCAGAGTATAATCTTTTCGAAAAGCCGTGCCCACGGTCAAGGGTGGGTTGGGCAAGGTTCACCGCAGTTAGTTTACTTTTGTGTGAATGATTGTGTGATTCATGGCATGTAAGGACTATTGAGCGAGGGTGGGCTGACTGTACCCCTCAAGTTAGAAGATGATGCATTAAACATGTTTACATTCTATACTAATAACCTGACTTCATTAAATGCTTCACAACTGTACATTTCCGCAAACATGAGCCACTACCTTCCTTGTTATTAACTTGCATTATAAATGCATTCGGTGGCTTGCTGAGTACGATTGTACTCACCCCCGTTGACTTACACCACCAGAGGCCATCTACTATGAGGAGGATGAAGGTCTGGAGTAGCGACCCAGTCAAGGCACGATACTGGGAGGAGGCGTTCATCTAGGAGATTTATTTATTAGTTTCTCTTTGATTTAACTCTTTTGTGATAATATGGTCTATGAACCATGAATTGATTGGCGTATTGTACATAGTCGTGTGATGAACGTCTTGTTTTATTGATTTTCTATAGAATTTCAATAAAGTCTAGGTTTTATTAAATATGGGTGTTACAAGATGGTATCAGAGCCGACTTGACTGTAGGAAGCCAAACATACCTAACCCTAGGATATAAATATTAACAGTATTTTTACAAACTACTTAATATCTCGTCTTCCAAAATTTTTACCAAAATTCTCTCTTTTTGTAGATGCCGATTCACACCATGGGAGGTTTTCTTCGTGATCGCACCGGCTTCGTTCGCGAGCTCCGCATGCTCATAGACTTCCTCAGATTTGAGCACGAGCTCGCATTCCACGGGATTTTTCCTGATGTGAATGAGGGGTACTGCGAGGTCACCATCATCATCCGCTCTTCCGGCACGCACCCAGCTTTATACACCCATGGAGTCGGAGGACCCTCTTTCGAGGTGGCTAGCTAGCGCGCCACACTTCAGGCCCTCTCCGAGATCCGGATGGTCTACGACGGGCAGCTCCACGACACCGCCTACTGCTTCATGCCCATGCGCACCCCGAGGAGTCATCGCAGTGTCTACGTCAGCACCTACTCCCAGCGCAACTCCATCATCACCCACACCACGCGTTTACTCCAAGCGATGGACGATCTTCACACGGAGGCAATACTTGATGCCGACAGCCAGCACGACACCATCGACTACTACCGCCACACGACAAAGAGTCTAAACCACGAGAATGGAGAGCTCCGTCGCCAGGTCCAGCAGGGGCGCCACTTGTCTGCCGAGGTAGCGGAGCTGTAGCGCCAGAACGAGATTCTGCACCAGGGCGTCGCTGACACCGCTCAGCTACGTCGCCAGATCGAGGAGCTTGTTGACACGAAAACGTGCCCCCACACTTGGGTCAGTTCGACGATCCAAAAGTGTGCGGATACTTAGGGACAAGCCTAAGCGTGACACAGCACCGACATCGCGTTCTGACTACCCTTAGTTGTGATAAGGGGGGTGGAGTCGCCAGGCAACTAGATTACACAAAATAATCCAATTAGCCGAAAGAAATAGATTAAATAGAATAAAATCAATAAACCAGTCGGAGCCCCATCCGGTTCGAAGTCTGGTGCGAAGGGGTCGCCGAAGTATACCTTCGGCGTCCGGTGCGAAGTGTTCCGCCGAAGGGTACCTTGGGCGTTCGGAGTGATCTGATTGAAGGTGAGCTCCAAACAGATCTGGACACGACAATCACCTCCGAACATCGGGGTTCGGGGCGAAGCCTCTAATACAGTGAAGTACAGAATAATGACAGACCGCGCGTGGGGGCAACTTCTTCCAGAGTGGAGTATGAGCGTGGCGAAGCCTGTCGTGACGAAGTGTGTTGGCGAAGCCTGTAGTCGAGGCCTGTAAGCTTTCCGAAGGGTGTCCTGACGACCTCCGAAACTGATTTCTCAGCTCCACATCCCTCCGACGAAGTAGCTTCGAACGTGGAGACCTGCAACAGAGAAGGTGCGAAGTGCTAATTCGGCCTGGGGTCCGAATTCTGCTAAGTGTTGCACTAGTAGCGAAGGTAGCAATCTATTATGCAGATTAGCAGATACTTCACAGGTGAAGTAACAAGGCGATAGCAATCTATTACGCAGATTAGCGGATACTTCACAAGCGAAGTAACAAGGATTACCACTATTCCGAAGTGGCCGGGGAGGGCTTCCAGGCAAACCCACGAAGAGGTACAGGAAAATAAAGGTAAAGTAAATGCAATCAAAGCATGAGCTTTGGTTTGGTTTGAGTTAGGGGGTTCTCCACGCCGGCCAGGCCTCTCTATTTATAGGGGGTTAACTCCTAATCTAATCTGCTATTAATCCGGCCAGATAGAGATAGAGATTGAGCTGGAAACGCGTACAATTCTATCTCTGCCGAGGTGTGCTTCGGTCAGGCCCGTCGAGGCCTGCTCTTCGGGCCAAAGCTTCGGTAGCGTGGGCTTCGGCCAGGCCCATCGAGGCCTACTCCTCGGGCCGAAGCTTCGGCAGCGTGGGCCTCCATCCTGGCCGAAGGCCGTGGGCTGGCCAGAGGCTTACGGAGCCCATATCCTAATGGACCTCCGGCCCTGTGGGGCTTCGGCCTGACTTCATCGGAGCCTTCTCCTCGGGCCGAAGCTTCGGCAGCGTGGGTCTCCGAAGGCTTCCTGGTCGAAGCCCATGGGCTGGCTAAAGGCTTTCGGAGCCCATAGCTAAATGGACTTCGGCCCTGTAGGGCTTCGGACGGACCCTGGACATGTGTATTTTCGGTCCAAATCACCAAAATTGATATTTTGACAATCTAGCCACTTTTTGCTATCAACACATGCCCCCTTGCCTTTTAGTGAACTAGTGAACTAAAAGCACAACGAGCTGAAGACGATATCATCCATATCGGCTTTTCGACGCTTTTATGATGTTTGCCACACACTTGGGAAATACCTTTTCAAGTATCTACCATTCAAAGCTCTTCGAAACTGCTCTCCCTGTAGGGATTCCAACACGTATGCGTTGCCGGGAGTGATTTCGGCTATCTTGAAAGGACCTTCCCAACTAGGTGACCATTTGCCAAATTTGGGACACTTCGTGCCTAAAGGCAAAATCGTTTGCCATACCAAGTCTCCTATTTGAAACGATTTTGGTTTAACCTTCTTATTGTAGGCTTTAGCTACTCTCTTCTTGTCTACTTCTATGGCTTCTAAAGCCCTTAGTCTCTTATCGGTCACTTCCTCCAGATTATCCTTCAGAAGAGCTTCATACTCATTAACCGATAAGCCATCTTGCTTTAACACTCTTAAGGAGCCAAGATCTACCTCTACAGGCAGAACAACTTCTTGTCCATATACCAACTCATATAGACTGACCTTGGTGGCACCGTGCTTTGCAATCCTACAAGCCCACAACGCCTCGGAAAGCACTTCATGCCACCTTTTAGGAAACTCTTAAATTTTCTTCTTAATAAGCCTAATCACGGTTTTATTACTAGACTCAGCCTGACCATTGGCCTGAGCATAGTAAGGTGAAGAGTTTATCAACTTAATGCCATAGTATTCGGCGAAGTCCCTTACTTCTTTAGAAACAAATGAACTATCTTGATCCGTAGTAAGAGTTTGAGGGATGCTGAATCTATGTATGACGTGATTTAAAATAAAATCACGTACCTCATTGTGAGTCATGTTCTTTGAGGAAGGAGGGTAGATCTGGCCGATGAAGTCTAAACCCCAACCTCGAAACGGCCATGGCTCTACAATAGGATTGAGCAATGAGGCAGGAGCTAGCTGGATGTTGCCAAACTTCTGACATGCCTCACACCCTCTGTAGTACTTGAAACAATCTTCAGTCATAGTCGGCCAATAAAATCCCACTCTTTTGAGCATCCAACTCATCTTTTGGGCCAACTGGTGAGTGCCGCAAAGCCCCTCATGGACTTCTCCTGTAGCCACTTGGGACTGATCATGGTCTAAACATTTCAATAGCACTCCGTCGATGGTTCGACGATACAATGTGTCGTCTACTAACACAAATTAACGCTTGTCGCCGAACCTTCCGATCGACCCTTTGGTTAGGGTCTCTCAAATAATGGACGATTGGGACTCTCCAATTGCCCTCACAGGTTTCAGAGGGCCTCATTGGTTCACCTTCTGAAAAAGCTTCTAAATACTGACTTTAGGGTGCCCTCCGAGCCATTCCAGCTCCTGCCAAAGCCTAGCTGAGGCAGCCATTCGGAGTGTGCCGGGCCGAAGCTCTTCGGAGGGTTCGGACTCCAGGGAGCTTTCTCCGTCCAGGAGGCTTCACACTATGGGCTTCGGCGTGCTAGATCCTTCGATCGGCAGAGCACTCCGATCCAGTGGCTTTGGCGTGTGGTGGCCTTCGGTGACCCGAGGTGTTCGACCCGAGGCGTGCGCCTGCCCGCCTTTACTAGCTTCGGCAATTGTACTAAACACTGGCTTCTCCAATACATAAAATTTTCCTCTCCTGACTTGGTAGCCAGATGCTTGCTGAGCCAAATCATTGGCGACCGAATTGGCTTCTCGTGATACGTGAGATATTTTGAAATCATCAAAAGTAGCAACTATGTCTAGACATTTGTCCAAGTAGCTATTCAGCAAGCCATTAAAGCATTGAGCACTCTTAGCTACTTGTTGTACTACCAATAACGAATCACCATACGCGTGAACATGTTTAGCGCCTACAGACTCTAGTAGTTCAAGACTTAGCAACAAAGCCTCGTATTCGGCTTGGTTATTAGTGGAAGAAAACTCTAGTCGGCCGAGGTTTCAAAGCGCATACCATTAGGTGATATGAGAACCACTCCTATACCTTGGCCACTCTTGCAAGCCGAACCATCAAAATAGATTTTCCATGGTACTACCTCAACTAGAGCAACAACATCACTCTAGCTAACATCTATGTGATGATCAACTATAAAGTTGGCTACGACTTGGCCTTTCATCGCTCTTAGGGGCTCGTAGGCCAAATCGTATTCAATCAACGCGTAAGCCCATTTTCCGATTCTTCCACTTAGAATTGGCTTCTGTAACATGTGCTTTATAACATCGGTTTGGCAAACGACAACGCATGTTGTGGGGAGAAGATAATAGCGCAACTTGGTGCACATGTAATAAAGTGATAAACATAATCGCTCCACAAACACGTACCTGGTTTCGGCGTCCAGCAGGCGGCGTCTCAAGAATGTGATGATGTACTCCTTCCCCTCCACCTCCTCGGTTAGCACGGCCCCAATCACTCTATCTTCAGCGGCGACATATAACCGAAACGGAATCCCGACTTTAGGTGCTCTCACCACAGGCGGTGATGACAAGCACTCCTTGATCTTTTTCGAAAGAACTTTCTTGGCTTGCCCCCCAAGTGAACTCGACTTCGTTTTTTAGCCGGAGTATGGGGACAAAGGCGTCAATCTTGCCAGACAAGTTGGATATAAAGCGACACAAATAGTTCATCTTGCCTAGCAACTTTTGTACATCCCTTTTTCATGTCGGCGCTGCACTGTTTCTAATCTTCTCAAGGCTCTTAGGATCATGAAACCTAAGAACTTACTCGCCGACACACCAAACACACACTTAAGTGGGTTCATCTTCAACCCATACTGTCGCATCCTATCGAAAGCAACCTTCAAATCGGCTAAATGGTTTCCCATAGCGTCCGATTTGACCACGACATCATCGATGTAAACTTCTAACATGACTCCTAACAGGTCATGAAAGATCAAGTTCATAGCGTGATGATACGTGGCACTGACATTTTTCAAACCAAAAGTCATGACGACCCACTCGAACAAACTGACAAAACCAAGGCATCGAAAGGCAGTCTTATAGACATCCTCTTCGGCCATAAAGATTTGATTGTAACCAGCACTGCCATTAAGAAAACTTAGTACCTTATGTCCCGAGGCATCGTTGATCAGCATGTAGGCTATCGGCATCGGATACTCGTCTTTTGGAGTGGCTCTGTTCAGATCCCTGAAATCAATGCATACTCGTATCTTGCCGCTCCCTTTCTTCTCTACATGCACAATGTTAGCAACCCATTCCGCGTACCTGCACGGCCTAATAAATTCAGCCTTGAGTAGTTCCTCCACTTCTTCTTTAACTCGGTCATAGACGACCGAATTAAAGCGGCGGGGAGGCTGCTTATAAGGCCTAAATCCAGACTTGATGGGCAGCCGATGCTCCACAAGCTCGCGGCTTAGCCCTGGCATTTCGCTATACTCCCATGTGAAACAATCGACATACGACCGAAGTAACTTTATTACTTCAGCCTTTTCATCGGGCTGTAAATGTTGGTTTACAAAAGTCGGCCTTGGGACGCTACCATTACCTATATCAACTTCCTCCAAGGGACCGGCCGACACAAAACCTTTCCCTAATTTTTCCACTTCGCTAAAGTCCTCGATGGCTTCGGCAATACCGTCTATATTAGACCGATATTGCTCCACACGAGACTTTAGCCAATCTAGATTATCCTTGCTAGACATGACTATTAATACAAAAATAGCCATTTACTCCAGCCAGCTTTACAGACACTGGTACAAACCGTCCTCCGGATACACTAACAAAGTCATAATCCGAAAGATCTCTACCTGATAGACACTCTACTTTGTTATGGACGGCGTCAACCGACACATCGGCCAAAGCTACTTGGGCCGAAGTATCCGCGGGGATGACCTCCACCTCATCTCCGTCCCACTGTATCAAGCACTGGTGTAGGGTGGAGGGAATGGAATAGTTTGCGTGAATCCAATCGCGTCCGAGCAATACGCTATAGTTACCTTGTACTTTGACGACGAAAAATGTTGTTGGCAATGTCTTGTTGCCCACCGTCAACTCCATAGAGAGTACTCCCTTGGCCTCATAACTCTCTCCATTGAAGCCGTTGAGAATTAAGTTAGTCTTCTTTAGGTCACCTTCGTCCCTGCCAAGTTTCTTCAACAATGAATAAGGCATTAGGTTAACAGTGGCGCCGCCGTCGACGAGCATCTGGGAAATTGGCTTCCCATCGATGTGAACTCTGACATAGAGGGGTTTTAGGTGGTGAGCCGAGTCCTCGGGCTTCTTGAAGATGGCATTGCGTGGGCCGAGGTTCAATTGCGCGACCTCAGCCTCGTCCTGCGACAGGGCGAACTTGGCAGGTAATGTGACGATGTTGATGTCCATCGCCTGGGGTGCGGGCCCTTCAGATATGGGTGAGTAATCGTCGTCAAGCATGTCATCGTCGTTGTCGCTCGGACTAGGAGCCGGGTTGGTTATCTCAACCGGCTTCTCCCTCCATACCTGCTTAGTAGTTGGCCGAGGGCGGATCTCTTCGAAGATAGAATCGCGCTCGGCCTCAGCTTTTTTCTCGCGCATCTCCTGTGCCCGCAGCCTTTGTAGGCGTCTCTTCTGTGATTTGGACATGCCTGGAGGAGCCCAAGATGGCTGAGGCCTAGTGCCGGGCGCTACTGTTTGACTTCTGTTAATTCTGGCCGAAGTGGCGCCGTGCCCTTCGGCCTTGGGCACTCTGTGTTCGAAGGGGGCTTCGCTACGAACCCCGTCAGATAGGCAGGCCTCGTTCGGCCGGCCAAACCAAGCTCCGGCGCGGAGCTCGGATGAAGTAGGAGACTTTCCTCCGTTACACCTTGGTGACAAAGTCTTCGGGATTGGGACTTCCTGAAACCCAACTCTGATGGTTATGGCTTCAGACTCCCTGACTTCGGCTTTCGCGTGTCCACACCCTTCGGCTTTGCTCTGCATGTTTCGATTCGGAGGCACCACAAACAGTCTGTGGACGATGCCCCCTCCGCTGCGTCTGTTTGCCCCTGCCATCCATAATACTCCGAAGGACAACACGACATAGTGTCAGGTTGCGCAGGGAGCCCTGACCCGGATACGTACGGAGCCCATGGGGTCCCTGCCTAGTCATACGGCGGAGGCATCGATGGCTCTAGTGGCCTTGCCCACTGTGAGCCGAACCCGTTACCCGGAGGGGGGTTCAGCCAAGTCGAAAGTATCTCAGACCACACCAGTGAAGGGTCCTGCTAGGCCGGAGGTACGCTCAGCCAGTGCGGGCCGAAGCCTCCCATCGGGGACGTCCACCACGGTGTGGAGTTCGGCCATTGGGGGCCAAAGTTGTTGCATGGGGGACCCGACCACCGGGGTTCAGAGTTGCCGTACGGGGAACCCGACCACCGGGGTTTGAAGTTGCCGTACGGGGGGTTTGGCCATTATGGACTGGAACCACCGTGCGGAGCCTCAGTCCACCGTGGCCCAAAGCCTTCGTTTGGAGAGTTCGCCTGCTTCGGTCCGAAGCCACCCTTCGAGGGTCTTGGCCCCTTCGGCTGTTTTAGCTTGGCGCGCGGACCTGCTTCCTTGGCCCTTCTCTGATGCTTGTTCAACAACATATCATATGTCACCTTCGGCCTCTCGCGAGCCTTAGCCGAAGGGCTATTAACGTTCTGTTTCCACACTCCCACCTCGGGGTTCTTTGGCACGAGTGTGCGAGTGCGCGGTTCTCCCACAATCACATCTTTCCCTTTAGCTGACTTGGCCTGTTCTGGCCGAATCAACACCTTCTTTTCGTCGAGGTCGACGGCGTTGATTGGAAAATGATCTTTATCCAGCTTCATCTTTGGATCATGGTCTATTTTCAATCGTCCTTCTTCTATGGCTGATTGTATCTGCCATCGAAAAACATTGCAATCAGTAGTATTATGTGAATGCGAGTCATGCCACTTACAGTATGGATGCTTCTTTAACTCATCGGCAGGCGGAATGACTTGACCCTTGGGTAACCTGAGATGCTATCTTTTTAAGAGAAAATCAAATATTTTATCACACTTAGTTACGTCAAACGAGTACTTGACCTCACTAGGCCGATTTTTTGTGGGAGATGGCCGTAACTCGGAGCGAGTAACAGGTTTATTCTTAGCGTTCCAAACCCATTCAGCCGCGTACATGTCGGCTGAATCCTCCTCCTCTGACTCCTCTTCATCAGAGCGTTCCATGATGTGGATTTCGGCCCTAGGCTTGCTAAATGTTTTAATAAACTTCTTATCTTTGGCTCGGCCTTCCTAGACCAGAGCCTACTCCAGAACTTGGCTAACTTCTAAAAAGTTTTGGTTATCCAACCTCTCTTTGATTTCGGTACGCAACCCGTTAAAAGCTAATTCCGCCAAGTCCCTTTCCGAAATATTAAGGCTAAAACATCGGTTTCTAGTATCCCTGAAACGCTTGATATACTCAGAGGCACTCTCACTAGATTTTTGCTTAACCGATGTCAAGTGTGAAAGCCTAAGTTCTGTCTCACCCGTGTAGAAATAATCATGGAATTTCCGCTCTAAATCATCCCACGTGTGGATGGAGTTCGGCGGGAGCGCCGAAAACCAAGTGAAAGCAGTGGCGGATAGCGAGAGAGAAAATAGTCTAACCTTTAGAGCATCTGTAACACCTTGATTTTTGAGAGGCGTTAAAAATAAAATAAAGAAATTAATAACTAAATCTCCAGGAAAGGATTTAGCATAAATCAAGAAAGAGGAAAGCTAAAATACAGGCCTAAAAATTTCATTTAAAAATAACAATTAGCTAGAGTATATTCCTAAAAAATTCTCCTAAGCATTAAATTGCATTCCAAAAATTTTCTTGAATTTTTGGTACCAAGGAATTCAATAAGATATAATCAACATCACTTCATCTTAAACCTCTAACAATAATTAATAAAATATATTACAACATGAATGTTGAGTGAATAAAATACAGGATAAATCATTAAAAATAATATAAGGCATGAGTGTGCAAGTTGATAAGGAACTAAAATAAAATGTGTAAGCATCTAGATCAAATTATTCATCTTAGGCAATAAAATCAGTAACAATTTCCCCTTAACGATGGCACCTTCTTTTTGAACCCTTCAACTCCAGGATGGCCCCACACGATGGAAACACCTCAGGCAATCTGCCTCAGTGGGGTGCAGCTGGACATCAGCAGACCCCTGTTGTCTATCATCCCACACTTGTGGAGATGATGGCAAAACAAAACCGACTGATCGCCACGCTGCTTACCCAGATGCAACAACAACAAAAGCAGATGCAAGAGCAGCAGGCACAGTTGTTCCGTCTCCAACAACACCAACACGAGCACTCCCTTCAGTTAATCTACGGGGACTTCGTCAACTTTCAGAGATGGGTGAACGAAGCAATTATACCAGAAACCAGAGTGATTCCACCTCAAGCCCCAACCCCTGCCAAGCCATGAACCACCCTCGGAGGACCAAGCACAGACATCCCACCCCAAGCACCGCCAGCCGGAAGGACACCAGTACCAGCTACCGGATACAAGAGGGACAGGAACGGCAAGCTGATTGTGTGCTTCAACTGTCGCCAAGGAGGCCACTACGCCAATGAGTGCCCCTACCCCAAGCGGGCGCCATCCTCCATTCCAAACCAAGAAGGACATACCCTAGTTCACCACAAAGAGAACCCAGATACAACCGAAGACACTCCCAATTTGGTCTCAACCAACCCAGTTCCGGAGATCGCTTTGCCTATTTCTGATGTAACACCATCTCCTAATCCGGAGCACCAGTAGAACTCAGTCCCTTAGTTTTCCCGAGGTTCGCTTCGAATCTCGAGGACGAGATTCTCTGTAAGGGGGATAGGATTGTAATAGCCCCAAAATTAAAAGGAAATAAATAAAGGAAATATAATATTCAATGAATTTCTGAATTTTGTTATTAATGAAAAATTCTAAAAGAACACTATTAAAGCCAAACAGAGACAAATATTCAAAATTTGGACTTGAAAATTTTATGGGATAAACTAGAGGCCAAGAAATATTTTGAGAATTTTTATAAAATTTTAGCAACAATGCTTCAAGCCTTAATCTAATATTTGAATTTCTGGAATTGTTTTAATTGAAAAATGAATTTTAAATCTTAATGGGCTGAAACCCTGAATTCCCCTCCAAAGGCCTTTTGGCCCAGCCCATTTCAGCCCTACTCGCTAACAAGTGGGACCCACCTGTCGGCGCCGTTTCCCCCTCTCCCGCGCGCTCGGCCGACCCCACGCGCCAGCCTCTGCCCGCGCCCCCTCTGCTACTGACACGCCTGGCCCGCGTGTCGGCTCTCTCTCACCCATGCCCGCCCACTGACAGGTGGCCCCCACCTGTTAGGATCATCTTCTTCGACGGAAGGGGGCGATCCCCTTCCATGCCGGCTCCCCCCTTTCCATTTCCGCCGTCGGCCGGCCGGATCCACCAAATCAAGCCACGGATCGCCTTCCCCTCACTCCGGCAATCCCATTCCCCCTAAAATCAACGCGTTTTCGTCCTTTTGGAAGCCAATCCGAGAGTTATAGTAACCTCGCCGGAGTAAAATGGGAAACACCTCGGGTTTCTCTCCCTCCGCCTTCCATCTACGCCTCCGACGAGCTTATAAAAGCCCCTGACCTCGCCGCAGTTCACCCACACCAACATCGCTCAAGCCCTCCCCTTCCCGAGCTCTAGACCCTTTATTTCGGTTTTTTCCCCTGTGTTCTCTCCGGCAGCCCCTCACCGGCACTCCGGACCACCGCCGCCCTCGTGATAGCCACCTCCGGGATCCCCTCCACCTCCTCTACCCCGGCCCCACCTCCGTTGGGCCAGATCGCCGCCAGAGCTCGCCGTCGCCATCAACCCAAAGCTTCCCTGTCGCCTCTCCTCGCCGTCGATCGCCATCAGACCCCCACCGCCGCCACCTTCGGTACGGATGCACTCCCCTCACTCCCCTCTGCCCATTTTTGCAGTCACCCAGGGCCTTAGGCCATCGCCATCGCCGGTGGGCGCTCGTCGTCGTTCGGCCAGCGCTGGGGACGAAGCCTCCTGGCTCCCCCGTGCCGCGAGCGTGCCGGACGCGCGTTCCGCCATGCGATCGCGGATGGACGGCCGAGATTAAATCACTTAAGTGATTAAATCTCAGCCACCCGTTCCAGCGAAGGGGTATGAGGTGATCTGGGCCATCCAAATTCACTTAAACGCCCCGCCTCATCAGTGATCGTTGGATCTAGATCCAACGGTCCAGATCCAACCGGTGCAGCGCACAGTGCGCGGGTCCATGGTGGACCTGGCTCACCGTGGACCCAAGCCTGTTTTCTGGTTTAAATAAAATTCAGAAAATAGCTTTAAACTTTAAAAATTCATATCTTGCTCAAATTAACTCCAAATTTCACCATTTTAATTCTGGAAAATTTGTCTTTTCATTCTCTACACATTTATGCAATAAAAACAACATGTTTATTTGGCACATAATAATCTTATTAAATAATAAAGAAAAGTCCCCTTTAGGAATTAATTAATATTTCAATAAAATAATTCAGATAAA
The DNA here is from genome assembly GCA_019279435.1 of Zizania palustris. Lineage (NCBI taxonomy): Eukaryota > Viridiplantae > Streptophyta > Magnoliopsida > Poales > Poaceae > Zizania > Zizania palustris. Next base: position 5,598,034 of record JAAALK010000288.1, on the reverse strand, counting down.
CCCTTAAAAACTTATAAATTAATTTCAGAAGATATTTTGGCTCCATTTCACTGTATTTAATACAATAAAAATGGAATGACCATTTTGTCCATAACATTCTATTAAATAACATTCCTAAGACCCCTTTAAGATTTAATTATTATTTCATTTAGATAATTTAGAAAAACTCTTAAAATTTATATATTAATTTCAGATGACATATTGACTCCAGTACACTGTTTATAAGCCAATAAAAATATAATAATTCATTTTACTCATTTTAATTTATTTAAACAACATTTCCAAGGCCCTTTAAGATAAAATGATGAACTCATATAATGGAAATGTAACATTTTACAAAATATCATGAAAAATTATATAATAAATTTAGAGGACTTAATGACTTTATTCCACTATCTTAATGCAACAAAAATAGCATGATCACTTTGCCCACTTTAATCTATTAATTAATAATGCAAAAGCCCTGGTAGGATAATTAAGTAATTCATATAATAGAAGTTAAACACTTTATAAAAATGTCATGACAACTTATATAATAACTTCAGAAAACCTAACAACTTGAGTTTACTATTTTAACACAATAAAAATAGAATATTCATTTTGCCCACTTTGTTCCATTAAATCATATTACACAAAGCCCTTTTTAATAGTAAAGATCCATACTTTATGAAAATTATCTTAAAGCTAGATAACAAACTTTAGAAGACTTAATAATTTTGAGAAACCAAGGGTTGGTTTTGGTGTTTTGTGATGAGTGATTGACAGGATTTTTACCCTCTGTTCGAAGGGTACCTCCGGAGGGGCTTCGGAGGTTGTACCTCCGAAGGGTGTTCGGAGGTGGTTTCACCGAAGGGTGTTCGGTGGTTGCTTGTTGCAGCTGTTGCAGCGGAGTGTGCTCGTCGGAGGGGTCCGACAGTACGCGATGACTGGGTTTGTACCGAAGGGTTCGGTACTTTGGGCGGTACACCGGAGTGTGTACCGGAGGTTGCTAACCCGGAGAGGTCTCCGGAGTACTGGATACACTTGTCTGTTTGTCTGTGGTGCGCAGGGTCTTCGGAGGCGACGGACAAGGTTCGCAGCAGGTGAACCTGGGTCGAGCGGGAGGCTTGATGCCAGGGGAGCGGGGAGCTCCGTCATGGTGGCTACGAAGGTGGTCCGGGTCGGTCCTCGGGTCGAGGCGTGCCAGGTGAAGGCAGAGAGTGCGGAGCGTGGCTCCGACTGAAGGTACTCCGAGACAAAGTCCTCGGAGGTGAGGCACTTCGAAGGTACTCCGGATGGAGTGACTTCGGAGTATGGTGGAACAAGTCCTCTGCGGAGGCAAAGGTTCGAAGTGTGCTCCGGAGGGAGACACTCGAAGGTACCCGACGAAGGTCTCAGAAGTCGAGGCGCATCGAAGGCATGGTCCGGGTGAGGCTCGTCGAGGAGTGTGCTCGGGGAGAGACACTGCGACGAAGTGCTCATGGAATACTTCATGCGGAGGCCTTGGACGAAGGAGGGACTTCGAAGGGTGGTACTCCGAAGGTGGGACTTCGGAGGGTGGAAGGCTTCGGAGCGAGGCTAGCTCCGGAGTAAGGTTGACTTGTGGTGCTTCGGCCTGCATGGCTTTGGTACACGAACTGACGGAGTTCGAGCTGGGAGTAGCTGCGAAGCCGTGGTGGTCCACTCCGGAGGTGTTGGTGCGAAGGCCCAAGGGCTTTGACGGCTTCGGCTCAAAACCTTCACTGTATCGGAGACTGACTTCGGTGGAGCGAAGGCCATCTGGCTTCAGGCTTCTCACCGAAGCTACCGCACCCTCGCGTGCGAAGGGAGGATTCCAGAAGGTCAAAGACTGCAAAGGCTGACACTGTCTGTTCTGTAAAAGGCTGACACTGTCCCCTCTGCAAAGCTGACAGAGAAGCCTCCAGAATAAAGGTGGACTACCTTTTGTACCCCTTAGTTCTGTAGAGTCAAATCCTTTGTAAACCCTAGGGGTAAAGTAGTCACTTCCTTTGGGTGAACTGTGGGCTATAAATATGGGGGCTCGGTAGGTAACATTTAACACTTTGAGCATTTACTGTTGAGCTCCTGTAGCCACATACCTCGCTGTATTCATCCAGAGTTCAATTCATTTTGTGTTCCTTGTTCAAGCGGCGAAGCCCTGCTTCTTTGTGCTTTTTGCTTGAGCTCGCATTACATACCTCGCCTATTCTAGTGCACCGAAGCCTGTTGAGGCGAAGGTTGTTTTTGTGCGAAGTGTGTTTTGTCAGTGTGCGTTCGCTCTGTGTAACAGGAGGTGAAACCTCGCTGCTTACTAGCGAAGCCCTGACCGAGGCCCGTTTTGCTTCTTGTGTCTAAGCACTTAGTGTAGTCTGGTTGTGTGCGTGTAGACCTTCGTGTACGAAGCTCAGCACCAGTTGCTGCAGCCACGTACTAGGTCGAAGTCCTCAGAGGGGTGTCCACTCTTGCGAAGGGTGAAGTGCGAAGCCTGCTCGAAGCACCCTGTGTGCGGAGCCTGCACTGACTTAGCAGAGTAGATTTTCGAGGGTTGTAAGTGGAGCGAAGTCTTCTTGGCTTCGAACTTTTGCTCCTCCGAAGCCTGTGTTCGAAGGTGTCGAAGTACCTCCGAACCAGACCTTCGAAGGTAGTGTTCGAAGCCTGTTCCGCAGAAGACAGAACTGAAACCGAAGGCTAGTTTTTAGCCCGAAATTTTAAAAGCTCCCATTCACCCCCCCTCTGGTCGCCGTTTCCGGTCCAACAATTGGTATTAGAGCAGGTTAAGATCACCAGTTGACCTTAACCGGTTTTGTGATCTGTTGGCGACATGGATAGAGGCAGTAAAATTCCTCTGTTCGATGGGACAGATTTTGCATACTGGAAGGTGCGCATGGAGGCTTACTTGTTAAGCCAAGGAAATGCAATTTGGGAGATTGTAGACTCACAATACTCCATCCCTGAGACTCGCACTTCTCAAACAGAGAAGGATCAGTATAATGCCAATTCCAAGGCAAGAAATATACTGTTCATTGGTTTGAGTAGAAGTGAGTTCGATAGGGTGCAGCACCTTAGGACTGCTAGGGAGATTTGGACAACACTCACTGTTTTTCATGAGGGCTCTACTCAGATTAAGGCCAGGCGCCAAAGCACCTACAATCAACAGTATCAGCTGTTTGTGCAGGCACCTGGTGAATCTATAGATGCCATGTTTTCACGTTTTGACGCGATAGTGAGTAACTTGCGATCCAACGGGACGCTTGCTTACAGTGATCATGATAGGGCTATCATGCTTCTCTATGCTCTTGACCGTAGCATATGGGAAGTAAAGATATCCAGCATTGATGAGTCCACAGGCTATGACACCTTGACCTGTGATGAACTTTTTAGCAAGCTGAAGTCCACAGAGATTGCCAAGGCATCTCTTGCAGTGCACAGAAGCTCTTTGCCACAGCCATTGGCATTGGTTTCTAGCACTAGCCGTGGCACCACTGCAGAACTAAGCACATCTGGTACTTGTGTTTTTGCGGATGGTTTTGCTTTGTCTTCCCTGGTCTCCATCACAAAGGAGCAGGTGGACACTCTAGCTGATGATGAGCTTGCTCTCATTGCCCGGAGGTTCACCCGTTTTCATCATGAGAGACGGGATCAGAGGAGAAGTGGTTTTGGTGGTTGTTTTGAATGCGGTGACACTTCTCACATCAAGGCTAATTGCCCTAAGCTCAAAAAGAGAGATGAGAGTGAGCGCCCCAAATACCACAAAAAGGAGAGGAAGCCTTTTGTGAAGGGCAAGCGCGGCAAGATGGCTAAGAAAGTAGCCAAGGCCGCTTCCAGAGCCTTTGTTGCTGCTCTCAGCGACATCGACACATCCTCAACTGAGGAGTCGAGCTCTGAGGAGGAGGAGTCCCCAAGGAAGGAGGACAAGAAGGACAAGAAGGAACGAGACTTCACCGGCCTTTGCTTCATGGCCGACAGCGATCACAGCGGCGATGAGCTTGACTCATCTGAGGTAAACCTATCATCTGACCAGCTACTAATTAAATTAGATGAGCTGAATGAAGTAGTGCTTGGTCAGGATAGATTACTTGTGCAAGCCGCTAGAGAAAGAAAAGACCTTAGACTTAGGCTAGAAACTATTTCTACTGAATATGCCATGCTTAAGTCTAAATTTGATGATGCTGAATGTGAGTCCTGTTCTGTTGTCATGAGTGAGCTTGCTCAGTTGCGTTCTGTTCATGCTCAAACTCTTTCTGAGCTTGAGACTGCACAGAGGCAGCTTTTGGAGGTGGATTCTAGACCTCATGATATTATTGATTGCATGAACTGCTCTTTATTACGCGATAGCATTAATTTACGTGATAAGCATGTTCATGATTTAGAGGCTAGATTGGAGAGGGCCGGTAGTTCTAAGGATGTGCAACCTGTTTGTGACACTTGCATTACCCTTAAGGACCAGCTAGGCACTGTCAGAGAGCGAGCTGAAAATCTCATGTCTGAAAATGAATACCTCCTTTCCGTGGTTAACAAATGCACTGAGGGAAAAGGTAGGATGGATTTGCTCTTGGCCAAGACCAAGTTGTGTGCTGACAGAGCAGGGGTAGCTCTAGGTTTGGGTTTTGAGAGGATACCTTCAGACAGTAAGGCCAAAACTGTTTTCACCTCTCCCACTACCCTAGAGAAAGAGAGAGCTCTGTTAGACACCCCACCAGCCAAAAAGCCTACCCATCCACCAAAGAAAACCACTCTTCCTGCCAAGAAAAATCCTCCCAAGAAAACCACACAGAAGAAACCCAAGGAGCCTGTGAGAGTTGCTCCTGTGACCCATGAGAGTGCCCCTAGGAGAGTGTTCCATTGTTCTTATTGTCAGCGGGCGGGTCAATTGGTTGGGTTTTGTTTTCGTCGCATCAAGGATGAGCGACGCTCTCAGGCGATGAGTTACCAGGACATGCATTACCCATCTTTAGGTATGCATGAGTCTGAGATGTACTATCGTCCTGCTTTTGAGGCTCCTCGTGCTTCTCGGAGAGGTTTTGCTCCTCGAGGTCTTCTCCATGTTCCATACGGTGGTAGACCTCGGGCTAGCAGATTTGTACCTCGTCAGAGTAGGAGACCTCGACATGTTGTTCTTTCACAGCATGTAGGTAGACCTCGCATTTTGCATCATTCTGATTATTATGTGCGTAGACCGTCTACTTTTACTGTGCCTACTACTCGTGTCACTCAGTGCTGGATGCCTCGTCATTATTTCACTCACCCCAGCACTGAGCGATCGAGACATTCTTATCGTGTGTAGGCGATAGATTGAGGCTTGGAGGGCACGTGGATCATGGACTCCGGTTGTTCGCGCCACATGACCGGAGATGCAGCTTGGTTCTCCAGCCTCACCACAACCAAGCAAAGAGAACATATCACCTTCGGAAACAATCGAAGGAGTAGAGTGAAAGGTAAAGGTGTGGTAAGAATTAATTCGAACTTCACTCTCAAAGATGTTGCTTTGGTTGAAAACCTGGGATACAATTTGCTGTCTGTATCTCAGTTGCTTGATGAGGGCTTCGAAGTGCGATTTCATCGCGATACTTCGCAAGTGCTCAATTCTGATGGCGTTGTGGTGTGTAAGATCTTTAGAGTTGGGAGAGTTTTTGGAGCTGATTTTTCAGAGTCATCAGGTTCTTCTCATTGTCTTGTTGCACATTCGACTTCTGAGCTTTGGAAGTGGCATAGGAGACTAGGGCATATGAGCTTTGAGTTGCTCGCTCGTCTGAGCGCCCTAGGTCTGATCCGAGGATTGCCCAAGCTCAAGTTTGAAAAGAATCTAGTTTGCGCTCCTTGTCGACATGGAAAAATGATTGCCGCTTCGCATTCGCCAGTCACCACAGTGATGACTGAACAACCCGGAGAACTTCTCCACATGGACACTGTAGGTCCTTCTCGGGTTAGTTCTTTAGGCGGCAAGTGGTATGTATTAGTTATTGTCGACGATTTCTCTCGCTACTCTTGGGTCTTCTTTCTTGCCAGCAAGGATGAAGTGTTTTCACACTTTCGGAGCTTGGCTTTGAGACTTTTCACTGAACTCCCTGGTGCATTAAAATTCATTCGAAGCGATAATGGCACTGAGTTCAAAAATAGTCTCTTTGTTGACTTTTGCATAGAGCATGGCATAGAACATCAATTCTCTGCTCCGCGGGTTCCTCAACAGAACGGTGTCGTTGAGAGGAAGAACCGCACGTTGGTTGAGATGGCTAGGACGATGCTTGATGAGCATAGGACTCCTAGAAAATTCTGGGCTGAGGCCATGAACACTGCTTGCTACATCTCAAACCGAATTTTCTTGCGCTCAATTTTAAATTTGACATCTTATGAGCTGCGATTTGGGAGACAGCCCAAGGTTACTCATCTTCGAGTTTTTGGCTGTCGCTGCTTTATCCTAAAACGTGGTAACTTGGATAAATTTGAGTCACACTCATCTGACGGGATCTTTTTGGGTTACACTACACATGGTCATTCTTATCGTGTTTATAACTTGGAAACTAACACTGTCATCGAGTCATGTGATGTGACTTTTGATGAATCAACCCCCTCTGTTAGTTCTGCTTTGAATAGGCAAATGAACACGACATGGAACATACCTTATTCGAAGAAGAAGATCATGGAGAATTCGAGGATGAACCCCTTCTACCCTCGACATCGACCCCCGAAGCTGACCCCGCTTCAACTACTTCGGCACGAGGTCCCGAAGCGACTACCTCGACATCGGTCATCTTGGACCACTCCAACGCACAAGTTGAGGGGGAGACTGCATCCCGCCGCGAGGCTCCACATCATGTTCAAAGGATGCACCCTCCCGAGCAGATCATTGGTGAGCTTGATCAAAGGGTAACTCGTTCACATGCCCATTTCACTAATGCTGCTTTTGTTGCTTCTTTCGAGCCCTTAGATGTTAGTCATGCACTTTCTGATTCTAGTTGGATCAATGCCATGCATGAGGAACTTGAAAATTTTGAGAGAAACCAAGTCTGGACTTTAGTTGATCCTCCACCAAATGTTCATTTCATTGGAACAAAATGGATTTTCAAAATAAACAAGGGGAGGATGGGACAATAATTAGAAACAAGGCTAGACTTGTAGCTCAGGGCTTTTCTCAACTAGAAGGGATTGATTTTACTGAAACTTTTGCACCTGTTGCTCGCCTTGAGGCCATTAGGATTTTGCTTGCCTTTGCGACATCCCGGGGATTCAAACTCTATCAAATGGATGTCAAAAGTGCTTTTCTTAATGGCTTCATAGGTGAAGATGTTTATGTAAAACAACCCCCTGGTTTTGAAAACCCCAAGTACCCCCATAAAGTCCTTAAACTTCATAAGGCTCTTTATGGACTCAAGCAGGCGCCTCGGGCGTGGTATGATAGACTTAAGTCTTTTCTGCTTAAGCGAGGGTATTTGATGGGCTCTGTTGATAAAACTTTGTTTACTCTCAAGCATGGCAAAGATTTCCTCCTAGTTCAGATTTATGTGGATGATATCATCTTTGGTGGCTCTTCTCATGCTTTGGTTGCCGAGTTTGCAGATACCATGAGCAGGGAGTTTGAAATGTCGATGATGAGTGAACTCACCTTTTTCCTTGGTTTGCAAATCAAGCAAAGCAAACAAGGTACATTTGTCCACCAGACAAAGTACACCAAGGACCTGCTCAAGAAGTTCGACATGTCCGATGCGAAGCCCCTCGCCACTCCAATGGCTATGTCTGTAGCATTGGACCCTGACGAAGATGGAGAAGCCGTAGATCAGAAGGAGTTCCGAAGCATGATCGGCTCCCTCCTCTACTTGACTGCTACGAGGCCGGACATACACTTCGCAGTGTGTCTGTGCGCTCGTTTTCAGGCTTCACCACGAGCTTCGCACCACCAAGCGGTAAAGCGCATCTTAAGGTATCTCAAACACACCCTTGAATTTGGCATATGGTATTCAACATCTTCATCTTTATGTCTTCGAGGTTATTCCGATGCGGATTTTGCTGGGTGTAGAATTGATAGGAAGAGTACCTCTGGTACTTGTCATTTTCTGGGTACTTCTTTGGTTTGCTGGTCTTCCCGCAAACAGTCTAGTGTTGCACAATCAACGGCTGAGGCCGAATATGTTGCTGCAGCTAGCTGTTGCTCTCAGATTTTGTGGATGGTCTCCACTTTGCGGGATTTCGGGTTAAATTATAAGAGTGTTCCACTTTTCTGTGATAACACTAGCGCTATTTGTATTGCAAACAACCCGGTTCAGCATTCCAGAACCAAACACATTGATGTGCGGTATCATTTTCTCAGAGATCACAATGAGAAGGGTGATATTGAACTTCAATATGTTGATACCCAACACCAGCTTGCCGACATTTTTACAAAACCCCTCGATGCTTCTCGATTTGCCTACTTGCGTGGGGAACTTGGCATTTGTCATCCTTACGGCATTTTGTGAGGGGGAGCTGTTTTAGATGGATGTGCTCTTGCTAATTGTGCTGAAATTGCATTTATATATTTTGCACTTATATGCCTGCTTATAATTCATGAAATCATGTCAGCTCAGCTCTTTTTAATTCATCTGGAACATTCATGTGCATGGTGTTTTATTTTCAAAATCAACTCGTGCTCACTGCTTAGTCTTGAATCTAGCATGTTTAGGCAGGACTGCTTTAGCTATCTCTTATCTGCTTGACAGCGAGACACTGTTCATTGGATGTAAAAATTGCAACTTGAAAAATTGTTCTACATCTTCATGGATATTCATAAAATGCCAAACAATTGGTACACTTAATTATAGTCAAAAATTCCATGATTTGCATGCTTTAAGTGAAAAGATCCAGGTGGGTTTGTTTGTCGCACTACCCTATTCTAGACTGCTTACCATTGCACATTGGTCTGAACTGGAATAGTGTAGTGTATGCCAAAATCTATGCCTTAAGCTTCTTATGGCTTTCATGCCTAGGCTTGGCCGGATTGGAAAGTATAAGGTTGACAAACAAATAACCCCTGGCATTAAGAAAAGAACAACAAAATTCATTGTTTATCAAGTTTGCTTTTCAAGCTCCATTTGAACTGGACTTGTCTGTCTAGAGTAGAAATTGACTAGCTTTACGCAGTCCTCGCTCTTCCTTGTCTAGCTTTTTGACTAAGTGGTGATGCTTTTATTTCAAAAATGATCAAATCACATGCTTCATCACGTTTTTAGAGAATATTAATTTGAGCTGAGCCCATGATCATTGGTGTTACTGTTGGCATATTTTGCTTCATATGTCTTTGCTATTCTGCTCAATTCGAAGCTTTGCATCTTTTACATGCTCCTTGATGCTCGCATTGCCAAAGGGGGAGAAATTCCGAAGAGACTTGCTCCGTTCTCTGCCGCAAGGGGTATAATTTTCAAGGGGAGAACATTTGACATAAAGGGGGAGATGGTTCTTTATTGCCAAAAAGGAAAATTTAACTCAGGGGGAGTTTTATTGCCGAAGGGGCTTTTACTCTTTTGAGAAAGGGGGAGGAAAATTCTTTTATCAAGTGACATGATTTGGCTCTTTTCTGAGTTTTTATGGTCACTTGTGTGCTGAAAATTTTAAATTTTCTTGAACATTGGATTTGGTTGTCAATGCACTCATCAAGGGGGAGATTGAGAAACCAAGGGTTGGTTTCGGTGTTTTGTGATGAGTGATTGACAGGATTTTTACCCTCTGTTCGAAGGGTACCTCCGGAGGGGCTTCGGAGGTTGTACCTCCGAAGGGTGTTCGGAGGTGGTTTCACCGAAGGGTGTTCGGTGGTTGCTTGCTGCAGCTGTTGCAGCGGAGTGTGCTAGTCGGAGGGGTCCGACAGTACGCGATGACTGGGTTTGTACCGAAGGGTTCGGTACTTTGGGCGGTACACCGGAGTGTGTACCGGAGGTTGCTAACCCGGAGAGGTCTCCGGAGTACTGGATACACTTGTCTGCTTGTCTGTGGTGCGCAGGGTCTTCGGAGGCGACGGACAAGGTTCGCAGCAGGTGAACCTGGGTCGAGCGGGAGGCTTGATGCCAGGGGAGCGGGGAGCTCCGTCACGGTGGCTACGAAGGTGGTCCAAGTCGGTCCTCGGGTCGAGGCGTGCCAGGTGAAGGCAGAGAGTGCGGAGCGTGGCTCCGACTGAAGGTACTCCGAGACAAAGTCCTCGGAGGTGAGGCACTTCGAAGGTACTCCGGATGGAGTGACTTCGGAGTATGGTGGAACAAGTCCTCTACGGAGGCAAAGGTTCGAAGTGTGCTCTGGAGGGAGACACTCGAAGGTACCCGACGAAGGTCTCAGAAGTCGAGGCGCATCGAAGGCATGGTCCGGGTGAGGCTCGTCGAGGAGTGTGCTCGGGGAGAGACACTGCGACGAAGTGCTCATGGAATGCTTCATGCGGAGGCCTTGGACGAAGGAGGGACTTCGAAGGGTGGTACTCCGAAGGTGGGACTTCGGAGGGTGGAAGGCTTCGGAGCGAGGCTAGCTCCAGAGTAAGGTTGACTTGTGGTGCTTTGGCCTGCATGGCTTCGGTACACGGACTGACGGAGTTCGAGCTGGGAGTAGCTGCGAAGCCGTGGTGGTCCACTCCGGAGGTGTTGGTGTGAAGGCCCAAGGGCTTTGACGGCTTCGGCTCAAAACCGTCACTATATCGGAGACTGACTTCGGTGGAGCGAAGGCCATCTGGCTTCAGGCTTCTCACCGAAGCTACCGCACCCTCGCGTGCGAAGGGAGGATTCCAGAAGGTCAAAGACTGCAAAGGCTGACACTGTCTGTTCTGTAAAAGGCTGACACTGTCCCCTCTGCAAAGCTGACAGAGAAGCCTCCAGAATAAAGGTGGACTACCTTTTGTACCCCTTAGTTCTGTAGAGTCAAATCCTTTGTAAACCCTAGGGGTAAAGTAGTCACTTCCTTTGGGTGAACTGTGGGCTATAAATATGGGGGCTCGGTAGGTAACATTTAACACTTTGAGCATTTACTGTTGAGCTCCTGTAGCCACATACCTCGCTGTATTCATCCAGAGTTCAATTCATTTTGTGTTCCTTGTTCAACCGGCGAAGCCCTGCTTCTTTGAGCTTTTTGCTTGAGCTCGCATTACATACCTCGCCTGTTCTAGTGCACCGAAGCCTGTTGAGGCGAAGGTTGTTTTTGTGCGAAGTGTGTTTTGTCAGTGTGCGTTCGCTCTGTGTAACAGGAGGTGAAACCTCGCTGCTTACTAGCGAAGCCCTGACCGAGGCCCGTTTTGCTTCTTGTGTCGAAGCACTTAGTGTAGTCTGGTTGTGTGCGTGTAGACCTTCGTGTACGAAGCCCAGCACCAGTTGCTGCAGCCACGTACTAGGTCGAAGTCCTCAGAGGGGTGTCCACTCTTGCGAAGGGTGAAGTGCGAAGCCTGCTCGAAGCACCCTGTTTGGCGGAGCCTGCACTGACTTAGCAGAGTAGATTTTCGAGGGTTGTAAGTGGAGCGAAGTCTTCTTGGCTTCGAACTTTTGCTCCTCCGAAGCCTATGTTCGAAGGTGTCGAAGTACCTCCGAACCAGACCTTCGAAGGTAGTGTTCGAAGCCTGTTCCGTAGAAGACAGAACTGAAACCGAAGGCTAGTTTTTAGCCCGAAATTTTAAAAGCTCCCATTCACCCCCCCTCTGGTCGCCGTTTCCGGTCCAACAAATTTAAAGTCACTATTTTTGATACCATAAAAACATCAAGGCTAATTTATACCTCTCTAAGTTCATCTCTAAAAAGGGGAAATAAAAACCTCTAGGAAAAATAAATTACATCAAGTCATAAATTCAGAAATCTCATTAGGAATCAATCTGAAATATTTAAGTAACAATTCCCTAGAATTTAAGACTCTATCTCCCTTACTTAAATCCAACAACGACTTGTATGCTTGTATGCTTGATTTTGGATTGTTTATTGAATGTTGTGTTTACTTTTCCGTATCGAGAAGACTACGACGCCGTCGAGGATCCGGAGTTTTACCCCGAGGTTCCACCTTCACCATTCACGGATCAAGGCAAGTCATCGATCCTTCTGTGGAAACAGTTGATCATCATTGAGCCCATGTTTTAATAAACTATCGCTATAACTCATAGGTTAATATTGCATTAGTCAAATATCAAGCCTTACACTTATATTTATTAGATCCCCGTCCTTGTGTGCAAACCCAAGCCATGCTTATTGAGCCTTAACTCCTTGTCACTCTACAAATATTATATTAGCTAGTGCCCAATGTACCGGCACAACTGCTATAAGATAAAAACACTGAGTCGTAGTTTGATGGATTCTGGTATATTAAATACCCCGTTATTTCTTGTCTCTGGACTCTGTTGGAGTTGGGTATGTTATAAGTATGGTGGGTTCCGGGTGCAAGCTCGGAAACTGGTTGGTCGCACCCGGGGCACTATAAGGACCGATCTGCGGGATCTGTTGCAAAGCACTTCCGTACCAACCACAAGTCTAATGGGTAAGTCCTAACTGGAAGTGTGGAACACTCCGTCTCACGGCACCATAGTGGAGGGGGCAAGGGGCTAGCCCTCAGGGCGGCTTGTACCGACGATGGCTCAAGGGGGGGTATTGTGGAAACTCGACATGGCGAGACACGGTACGAAACCTATAAGAGGGTGTTGTTGAGTCGGGGGAGACCATATGGAAGGTTTTGGCACGAGTTCCCGTGAAATGGGTCATCTCGTTACACTTCGGTGTAAGTGATGAGTGCGTGCCTTGTGGGTACAGTGGTACATCTCTGATCAAAGTAATTTAAATCTTTTCGAAAAGCCGAGCCCACGGTCAAGGGCGGGTTGTGTGACTACTCGCAGTTAGTTTGCAATTGGTTGAATGATTGAGTTATTCATGGCATGTAAGGACTGTTGTGCGAGAAGGTAAAACGTACTCCTCGAGTTAGAAGATGATGATGCATACACATGTTTACTTTTCCGTACTAATAAATTGCTCACATTTAATGCTTTACAAATATGCTGCTTCCGAAAAACTAGCCACTATCTCCCTTGCTATTATCTTGCATTATATTTGCATTCGGTGGCTTGCTGAGTACATCTGTACTCACCCCGTTGACTTACACCATCAGAGCCCGTCTACTACGAGGAGGATGAAGGTCTGGAGTAGCGACCCAGTCAAGGCGAGACTGGAAGGAGGCGTTCATCTAGGACCCTTGATTTTATTAGTTTCTCTTCACTTTCATTCACTTTTGTACTAATGCGGTCTACGAACCGTGAATGATTGCCCATCTTGTACGTGGTCGTGTGATGAACATCTTGTTTTATTGATTTTCTATGGAATTTCAATAAAGTCCTGATTTATTAAATCGGGGCGCGACAGCATCTATCCCGCTAACTTCTCCACACTGTGCCAAAAATTGACTAACGTGCTCTAGTGTGGTCTTGCTGCCCTCGCCATTGAACTTAGTGAATTCAGGGATTCTATAGCCGCGGGGGTAGGGCACAGTATCAAGATGGTCGGGGTATGGCTTACGGTAAACCCTAACCCATTCCTTGGGCACGAAGCTGGTACACTCTCTAAATAATGCACGGACCCACTCCTCTATGTCATCTTGGTATGTTGCTTGTGCGCGCCTCTCATGTGGGGGCGCAACACACGGTGGGATATTGGCGTGTCGGCCATGGGCCTCTTCCCTGCGCGCAATTTGTATGGCGTGTTCATGCCCGGGTGCCTGTGCATGTTGTGCGGGCAGCGCGGGTACCGATGCAGGTGGTGTGTGGTATGCAATGTTAGTTTGACCATAGGTATAATGATTGGTCTCGACCATAAGTGATGGGGCCAGAGACATGATTGTGCCAGTGCTGTCGTTAATCTTACCGTACACGTGGTTTGCTGGGGGTGCACTAGCAATAGGAACTGGGGGCACGGCCTCAGTAAAGCCGAACCTCCTAAGAGTTGCCTCTACTTGGGAGCTGATTGCCGAATCTAAACGGTTGGCTAGTGAAGCGCTAACGGCTTGATCAACTGATGCGACTATTTTTTGTTAAATTTCTAAAGAAGATAAACGGGGTGATACAAGTGTTACCTGGACCTGAGCGAGGTCGGGGGTGACGATGTCGCGCTTGATGAAGCCTGCGCGTGTCTTGACGTAGCCCCCGAGCATCATTTCTTGGAGCGCCTTTAACTTTGCCTCGATCTCTGCTCGGTCTGCTGCGGGGATATCTTCAAGCGTAGGTGACAATATGTTGCGGTTGTCGATATCTGCGCCTCCTATTGTGTCCATCGGCGGTGTAGACGTAGTAGTCGATGTAGATGTACCGGTGGCCGATGTAGACGTACTCATCATGTTGGCATAGCCTTCCCCAGTGGAGTCACCAAAAAGTGTGTTGACACGAAAACGTGCCCCCGCACTTGAGTCAGTTCGACGATCCAAAAGTGTGCGGATACTTAGGGACAAGCCTAAGAGTGACGCAGCACCGACGTCGTGTTATGACTACCCTTAGTCATGATAAGGGGGGTGGAGTCGCCAAGCAACCAGATTACACAAAATAATCCAATTAGCCGAAAGAAATAGATTAAACAGAATAAAATCAACAAACTAGTCGGAGCCCCATCCAGTTCGAAGTCTGGTGCGAAGGGGTCACCGAAGTATACCTTCGGCGTTCGGAGTGATCTGATCGAAGGTGAGCTCCGAACAGATCTGGACGCGACAATCACCTCCGAACAGCGGGGTTCAGGGCAAAGCCTCTAATACAGCGAAGTACAAAATAATGACAGACCGCGCGCGGGGGCAACTCTGTCCACAGCGGAGTACGAGCGTGGCGAAGCCTATCGTGACGAAGTGTGTTGGTGAAGCCTGTAATCGAGGCCTATAATCTTTCCGAAGGGTGTCCTGATGACCTCCGAAACTGATTTCTCAGCTCCGGATCCCTCCGACGAAGTAGCTTCGAACGTGGAGACCTGCAACAGAGAAGGTGCGAAGTGCTAATTCGGCCTGGGGTCCGAATTCTGCTAAGTGTTGCACTAGTAGCGAAGGTAGCAATCTATTACGCAGATTAGCAGATACTTCACAGGTGAAGTAACAAGGTGATAGCAATCTATTACGCAGATTAGCGGATACTTCACATGCGAAGTAACAAGTATTACCACTGTTCCGAAGTGGCCGGCGGAGGGCTTCCAGGCAAACCCACAAAGAGGTACAGGAAAATAAAGGTAAAGTAAATGCAATCAAAGCATGGGCTTTGGTTTGGTTTGAGTTGGGGGGTTCTCCACGCTGGCCAGGCCTCTCTATTTATAGGGGGTTAACTCCTAATCTAATATGCTATTAATCTGGCCAGATAGAGATAGAAATTGAGCTGGAAACGTGTACAATTCTATCTCTGCCGAGGTGGGCTTTTGCCAGGCCCATCGAGGCCTGCTCTTTGGGCCGAAGCTTCGGTAGCGTGGGCTTTTGCCAGGCCCATCGAGGCTTGCTCCTCGAGTCGAAGCTTCGACAACGTGGGCCTCCGATGGTTTCCGAAGCTTCGGTAGCGTGGGCCTCCGAAGGCTTCCTGGCCGAAGGACGTGGGCTGGCCAGAGGCTTACGGAGCCCATATCCTAATGGACCTCCGGCCTTGTGGGGCTTCGGCCTGACTTCATCGGAGCCTTCTCCTCGGGCCGAAGCTTCGGCAGTGTGGGTCTCCGAAGGCTTCCTAGTCAAAGCCCATGGGCTGGCTAAAGGCTTTCGGAGCCCATAGGTCAATGGACTTCGGCCCTGTAGGGCTTCGGACGGACCCTGGACATGTGTATTTTTGGTCCAAATCACCAAAATTGATATTTTGACAATCTAGCCACTTTTTGCTATCAACAGAGCTACAGAAGGATCTCGAGGAGATCGCTCCCCTTCCGCCGTGCAAGCGGAAGGCACTTAGGACCCCTTAAGCTAGGCCCAAAAGGATCTCGCGCAACGCATCTTCCATCGGACCCTCCAGTTCCACTACTCCTGCACCGACCGTCTCGGCCGAGCCGACGATCGAGCCCTCCCCCGAGCTATTTTAGACGCTAGCTTACGATTGGTTGTTTTTGATTTTGTTATGCTTGTAGTGCCGCTCCTGTCGGATATAAGGCATGAGTGAAGATTAAATAAGAATTTTAAAATAAAGATGTAAGCATCTAAGTCTAAATTTTATTTTGAGAAATAAAGTTAGTAATGTTTCCCCTTAAAAATTTGTATCTCCTTTGGAAACACCTTATCTTCAGGATGGCCAACGAGCAAGGATCGGATGCCCCATTGAGAAACCAAGGGTTGGTTTCAGAATCTGTGATGAGTGATTGACAGATTTTACCCTCTGATTCGAAGGGATCCCTCCAAAGGGGTTCGGAGGTTGTTTCACCGAAGGGTTCGGTGGGTCTGATTGCTGCAGCTGTTGCAGCGGAGTGTGCCTGTCGGAGGGGTCTGATAGTACATGATGATTGGGTTGTACCGAAGGGTTCGGTATTTTGGGCGGTACACCAGAGTGTGTATCGGAGGATGCTTACCCAGAGAGGTCTCCGGGGTACTGGATACACTTGTCTGTTTGTCTGTGGTGCGCAGGTGACTTTGAAGGCGACAAACGGTTCATAGCAAGTGAACCTGGGTCAAGCGGGAGGCTTGATGCTAGGGGAGCAGGGAGCTCCATCACGAAGGCTGCGAAGGGGTCGAGGTCGGACCTCAGGTCGAGGTGCGCCAGGAGAAGGCAGTAAGTGTGGAGTGTGACTCCGGGTGAAGGTACCCCGAGACGAAGTCCTCGGAGGCGAGGCACTTCGAAGGGTATTCCGAATGGAGTGACTTCGAAGTATGGTGGACTAAGTCCTCAGCAATGAGGCAAGGTGTTCGAAGTGTGCTCCGGAGGGAGACACTCGAAGGTATACCCGACGAAGGTCTCAGAAGTCGAGGTGCATCGAAGGTATGATCCGGGTGAGGATCGTTGAGGAGTGTGCCCGGGGAGAGACACTGCGACGAAGTGCTCATGGAATGCTTCATGCGGAGGCATTGGACGAAGGAGGGACTTTGAAGGGTGGTACTCCGAAGGTGGGGCTTCGGAGTGAAGCAGGCTTCGAGTGAAGCTGACTAGGCTGACTCCGGAGTGAGGTTGAATTGAGGTACTTCGGCCTTGCATAGCTTCGGTACACGGACTGACGGAGTTCGAGCTGGGAGAAGCTGCGAAGCCGTGGTGGTCCACTCCAAAGGTGTTGGTGCGAAGGCCCAAGGGCTTTGATGGCTTCGGCTCAAAACTATCACTGTATCGAAGGCTGACTTTGGTGAAGCGAAGGCCGTCAGGCTCAAGGCTTCTCACCGAAGCTACCGCACACCTCGCGTGCGAAGGGGGGCTTCAGAAGGGTCCAAAACTGCAAAGGCTGACAGTGTCTGCTCTGCAAAAGCTGGTGTTGTCCCCTCTACGAAGCTGACAAAAGAAGCCTCCAAATAAAGTAGACTACCAGTTGTACCCCCTGTTCTGATGAGACAAAACCGGTGTAAACCCTAGGGGTAAAGTAGTCTATTCACATGGCTGAATAGTGCCTATAAATAGTGGAGGCTGGCTAGGTCACATCAACACTTTGAGCAGCCATTGTAGAACTCCTGTGCTAGCCGCCACACTCTTGTATTCATCCTGTGAGTTCATTTTGTGTTCCCTGTTCAAGCAATGAAGCTTTGATTCTGTTTTCTTTTACTGCTTGAACTTGTATGCATACTTCTCTACATGCTTTGATTTCTCTGTGCACCATCTTCTTGTGAGTTTTTCTAGAGAGGTGTGTGAGAAGTCTGTTTGGGTGAAGTGTGTTTTTCAGTGTCTGTTCGCTCTGTGTAAACTGGAGGCTAGACCTCTCTGATTACTAGCGAAGCACTGTCTTTGTGCTGAATCGAAGCCCGTTTTCTTCCCATGTCAAAGTCCTCAGCGAAGTCTGTTCAGTGTGCGTTTAGACCTTCGAAGTACGAAGCCTAGCACTAGTTGTTGTCGCTGAGTATTTGATCGAAGTCCTCAGAGGGAAGACCGCTCTTGTGAAGGGTGAAGTGCGAAGCCTGCTCGAAGGCACCCTGTGTGCGGAGCCTGCACTGACTTAGTAGAGCTGAATTTTAGGGGTTGTGGGTGGAGCGAAGTCTTCTTGGCTTCGAACTTTTGCTCCTTGCGAAGCCTGCGTTCGGAGCTGTAAAATACCACCGAACCAGAACTTCGAAGGGTGTATTCGAAGCCTGTTCCGCAGAAGACAGAATTAAAACAGAAGGCTATTTTTAGTCTGAAATTTTAAAAGCTCCCATTCACCCCCTCTCTGGTCGCCGTTTCCGGCCCAACACCCATGCAATGGGAGCGACTTTGGAAACCTGCCTCAGTGGGGAGCCACCGGCCAGCGGTAGGCCCCGATCTCCAATCATCCCACTTTGGCGGAGATGATGGCGAATCAAAATCAATTGATCGCCACACTACTGACCTAGATGCAACAGCAACAGAACTAGATGCAACAACAACAAAACCAGATGCAAGAGTAGTAGGCCCAATTGTTCCATCTTCAGCAGCAGTAACCAGAACCTCCCCTCAGACCAGCTGCCCCGGCACCAGCACTAGCCTCCCAACTTTCGGAATTCCGATGTGTCTGGCCCCCAGTGTTCTCTAGCACCACCACCCTGATGGAGGCGAGTGACTGGTTGAGAACAATTGGTAAGAAGCTTGACCTTCTGCCATGCACCGAGCATGAGAGAGTGACATTCGCTTCTCACCAGCTCCAAGGACCCGCCGCGGAGTGGTGGGACAACCTTCGCGAGACTCAGCCCGAGGGTCATGTTATTTCATGGGCTGAGTTTACCGCCGCTTTCCACGCCACTCATGTCCCGGAGGGCATCATAGCCCAAAAGCAGCAAGAGTTCCGGGATTTATAACAAGGAAGCAGGACTATTACGGAATACCTGCATGAGTTCAACCGACTAGCCCGGTATGCACCAGAGGAGGTACGCACAATGCGGCCCACCAGTCCAAGTTCCTCCGGGGGCTGAAGGATGAACTTTCACTTCAGCTAGTCTCCAGAGATTATGCCAACTTTCAAAAGTTGGTAAACAAGGCGATAATACAAGAGACCGAACAAAACAAGGTAGATCTAAAGAAAAATAGGATGATCGCCTTCCGTCAGCATCAGGGGATGGCATAGAGGCCCCGCTTCACACCTCCCCCACCGGCGCCCCACTACCATCTGCGCCCCGTCTATAGGCCAGCTCCACCATCCAGCAACCCGGGAGCCAGAAACCCTCGCCCTTCTCCCGCCGCACCAGCTGCCCTAGTTGCCCCCACCAAGAAAGTGGAGGTTCTGCATGACAAGCTGGTGATATGCTTCAACTGCCGTCAGGAGGGAGACTATTCCCACCAGTGTCCTCACCCCAAGCGTCCTCAAAGGGATCGCGGCGAATCCCGCGGTTCGCACCCACGTCAATCACGTCTCCGTAGAAGAAGCTTAGGCTACGCAAGAGATAGTAATGGGTAAGTTCTCCATAAATTCAGTACCCACAGTTATCCTATTCGACACTGGAGATACTCATTCGTTTATATCAACAAGTTTTGTGAAAACTTATAATCTGAATGAGTGTGAACTAATAAGACTAGTAATGATAGCCACCCCGGCAAGCAGACCCTAGCCCACTTCTATAGTCCAAGGGTATGGGTAGATATCCAAGGCGTAATTTTCATGGCAGACCCCATTCTGATAGAATGCAAAGGTTTGGACTTGATCCTAGGGATGGATTGGTTAAACAAGCACCAAGGAATGATAGAGTCCGCAAGAAGGAAAGTAACTGTGACCAGTGAAGAAGGAGTTGTCGTCACGTTTCAGATGCCAAGCCAGAAGCCCGAAAGACTTCACCTGCATCAGATTACCTTAGAAGAAGTACCGGTAGCCTTTGAGTACCCAGATGTCTTTCCTGAGGATTTGCCAGGGATGCCACCTAAGAGGGACATCGAGTTCAGGATTGACCTAGTGCTCGGGACCACTCCCATCTCCAAGCGACCCTACCAGATGGCCACAAACGAGTTGACAGAGATGAAGTAGCAGCTAGAAGACCTTGAGCGGAAAGGATACATAAGACCCAACACATCCCCGTGGGGAGCCCCCGTTATCTTCATCGATAAGAAGGAAGATAAGGACAATCAAATGTGTGTGGATTATCGAGCCTTGAATGAAGTGACCATCAAGAACAAGTACCTTATACCCAGGATTGACGATTTATTCGATCAATTGAAAGGAGCCACGGTATTGTCCAAGATCGACCTCCGGTCCGGATATCATCTGCTGAGGATTTGAGAGGAAGACATACCTAAGACGACATTCACTTCTCGCTACGGATTATATGAGTGCACTGTTATGTCCTTTGGGTTAACCAACGCCACGGCCTTCTTCATGAATATGATGAATAAAGTGTTCATGGAGTACTTGGATAAGTTTATCGTGGTATTCATAGATGATATCCTCATCTATTCCAAGAGCTGAGAAGAGCATGAGACCCACATCCGGTTGACCCTAGGAAAACTCAAGGAACATCAGTTATACGCCAAGTACAGCAAATGCAAGTTCTGGATGATGGAAGTAAAGTTCCTAGGGCACATTATCTCGGCACAAGGCATTGCGGTAGACCCTGCCACCGTGGAAGTAGTTACAGATTGGCTGCCACCCACCAACGTATCTGAGATATGAAGTTTTCTTGGATTAGCAGGCTACTACCATCGATTTATTGAGAATTTCTCCAAGATAGCGAAGCCCATGACCAAGTTGCTGCAGAAAGGAGAGAAGTTTGAATGGACTTTGGAATGTGAGGAAAGTTTTTGGACCCTCAAGTCGCGATTGGTGTCAGCACCAATATTGACCCTACCGGATATAAGGAAGGACTTTCATGTATATTGTGATGCATCTCGTCAGGGTTTGGGGTGTGTTCTTATGCAAGACGGAAAAGTTGTCTCATACGCCTCCCGACAATTGAGGCCACACGAGCTGAACTACCCCACCAATGACCTAGAATTGGCTGCTGTAGTGCATGCTCTGAAGATATGGAGGCACTACCTTGTTGGAAACTGTTGTGAAGTCTTCACGGACCACAAGAGTTGAAGTATATCTTCACGTAGTCGGATCTCAATCTTAGGCAAAGGAGATGGCTAGAATTGATAAAGGACTACGACTTAGGCATTCATTACCATCCCAACAAAGCAAATGTGGTGGCTGCTGCTTTGAGTCGTAAAGGATACCTTACTGCCATCATGGTTCAGGATCACGCGCCTTTGTTGTATAAGGAGATGGAGAGGTTAAACCTCGGGATAACCACTGGAGCCTCTTTAGCCACACTTGAGGCAAGACCAGTCTTAATCGATCAAATCTGTGAAGCTCAGTTAGAAGATCCGGATATAGCAGCGATCAAGAAGAACATGAGACAAGGCAAGGCCCCAGGGTTCTCAGAATACGAGAACGACACCATATGGTTCGGAACTAGGTTGTGTGTGCCTGATAGACCGGAGTTAAGGACCCTTATTCTAAGAGAGGCCCATGACACTTTGTACTCCATTCATCCCAGAAGTACAAAGATGTACCAGGATTTGAAGGAAAGATATTGGTGGGTCAGTATGAAAAAGGAAATTGCTCAGTTCGTAGCGGAATGTGACACCTGCCAGCGAGTAAAAGCAGAACATCAGAGGCCAGCAGGATTGTTGCAGCCCCTCAAGGTGCTCAAATGCAAATGGGAAGAGATCGGTATGGATTTCATCACTGGCCTCCCAAAGACCCAAGCTGGATATGACTCCATATGGGTAATCATCGATCGACTTACGAAGGTAGCTCACTTCATAGCCATCAATACAACCTTCAGTGCCCCTAAATTGGCAGAGTTATACATGACACGCATAGTGTGCCTCCATGGAGTGCCTAAGAAGATAGTCTCTGATAGAGGGAGTCAGTTCACATCTCCGATAGATGGAGTGCCATGATTTAAACATAAAATACAATGAGGGAAATACTTTTTCTGAAATAAAAAGGAATTATTTTATTAGAGAAAAGGATAAAAGAACCCAATTAAAGCAAAACAAGGAGAAATACTTCAAGTTTTAAGATAATAAATTTATTATGGAATCTATAAGCCAAGAAATATTTTTAGGAATTTTTACAAAATTTTAGCAGCAGTGCTTCAAGCTCTAAATGAATATATGAATTTCTAGAATTATTTTAAATGAAAAATACATATAAAATCCTAATGGGCCGCAACCCCGAATCCTCCCTCGGCCCAGCCCAGCCCAGCCTTGCACTCACCGACAAGTGGGGCCTCCTTGTCGACGCCATCCCCCACCCTCTCTCCTCCACGCCCGGCGCCACCCTGGCCTACTTGTCAGCCGCTCTCCCATGCCCTCCACCTCTGGCCGCCCTAGCCCACCTGTCGGTGCGATCGGCTTCAATAGTACCCACTGACAGGTGGCTCCCACCTGTCAGTTCCGTTGTCTTTGATGGAAGGGGATCCCCCCTTCCAATGCGACGACCCCTTTCCATTTCTCCACCGCCGGTCGCCAAAAGTGTGTTGACACGGAAACGTGCCCCGCACTTGGGTCAGTTTGACGATCCAAAAGTGTGTGGATACTTAGGGACAAGCCTAAGCGTGACACAGTACCGACGTCGCGTTCCGACTACCCTTGGTCATGGAAAGGGGGTGGAGTCGCCAGGCAATCAGATCACACAAAATAATCCAATTAGCCGAAAGAAATATGTTAAATAGAATATAATCAGCAAACCAGTAAGAGCCTGTCTGCTTCGAAGTCTGGTGCGAAGGGGTCGCCGAAGTATACCTTCGGCGTCTGGTGCGAAGTGTCTCGCCGAATGGTGCCTTCGGTGTTCGGACTGTTTCGTTCGAACATGAACTCCGAACGGGTCTAGACGTGACAATCGCCTCCGAACGGCGGGGTTCGGCGCGAAGTCTCTATACAGCGAGGTATAGAATAATGATGCGAAGACCGCGCGCGGGAGCAACTTTGTCCAGAGCGGAGTACGAGCGTGGCAAAGCCTGTCGTGATGAAGTGTGTTGGCGAAGCCTGTAGTCGAAGCATGTAGTATCTCCGAAGGGTGTCCTGACGATCTCCGAAACTGATCTCTCAGCTCCGGACACCTTCGACGAAGTAGCTTCGATCGTGACAACCTGCAATAGAGAAGGTGTGAAGTACTAATTCAGCCTGAGGTCCGAATTCTGCTAAGTGTTGCACTAGTAGCGAAAGTAGCAATCTATTACGTAGATTAGCGGATACTTCATAGGCGAAGTAACAAGGCGATATCAATCTATTACGTAGATTAACAGATACTTCACAATCGAAGTAACAAGGATTACCACTGTTCCGAAGTGGCCGGCGGAGGGCTTCCAAGCAAACCCACGAAGAGGTACAGGAAAATAAACATAAAGTAAATGCGATCAAAGGTAGGGCTTTGGTTTGATTTGTGTTGGGGGGCCTTTCTACGCTGGCCTCGCCTCTCTATTTATAGGGGCTTAATTTCCAATCTAATCTGCTATTAACCCGGCCGTATGGAGATAAAAACTGAGTTGGAATAGCATACAACTCCATCTCCACCGAAGTGGGCTTCGGTCGGGCCCGTCGAGGCGTGCTCCTCGGGTCGAAGCTTCGGTGGCGTGGGCCTCCGAAGGATTCCCAACCGAAGCCCATAGGCTGGCTAGAGGCTTTCGGAGCCCATAGCTCAATGGACTTCTGCCCTGTAGGGCTTTGGACAGACCCTGTACATGTGTATTTTCGGCCCAAATCACAAAAATTGATATTTTGACGATCTAGCCATTAATGCCATTTTTTGCTATCAACACATGCCCCCCTGCCTTTTAGTGAACTGAGTGAACTAAAATCACAATGGGCTAAAGACGATACCATCCATATCGGCTTTTCGACAACTTTATGATGTTTGCCACACACTCGGGAAATACTTTTTCAAGTACCTACCATTCAAAGCCCTTCGAAACCGCTCTCCCTGTAGGGATTCCAACACGTATGCGTTGCCGGGAGTGATTTCGGCTATCTTAAAAGGGTCTTCCCAACCAGGCGACCATTTACCAAACTTGGGATTCTTCGTGCCTAAGGGCAAAATCGTTTTCCACACCAAGTCTCCTATTTGAAACGATTTTGGTTTAACCTTCTTATTGTAAGCTTTAGCTACTCTCTTCTTGTCTACTTCTATGGCTTCTAAAGCCCTTAGTCTCTTATCCATCACTTCCTCTAGATTATCCTTTAGAAGAGTTTCATACTCATTGACCGATAAGCCATCTTGCTTTAACACTCTTAAGGAGCCAAGATCTACCTCTACAGGCAGAACGGCCTCTTGTCCATACACCAACTCATATGGACGGACCTTGGTAGCACCGTGCTTTGCAATTTTACAAGCCCATAGCGCCTCAGAAAGTACTTCATGCCACCTTTTAGGAAACTCTTCAATTTTCTTCTTAATAAGCTTAATCACGGTTTTATTACTAGACTCGGCCTGACCATTGGCCGGAGCATAGTAAGGTGAAGAGTTTATCAACTTAATACCATAGTGTTCGGCGAAGTCCCTTACTTCTTTAGAGACAAATGAACTACCTTGGTCTGTAGTAAGAGTTTGAGGTATGCCAAATTTATGTATGATGTGCTTTAAAATAAAATCGTGTACCTCATTGTGAGTCATGTTCTTGAGAGGTACGGCCTCGGTCCACTTAGTGAAGTAATCCATCGCCATCAACACGAACCGATGCCCTTTTGAGGAAGGAGGGTGAATCTAGCCGATGAAGTCTAAACCCCAACCTCGAAATGGCCATGGCTTGACAATAGGATTGAGTAATGAGGCAGGAGCTAACTGAATATTGCCAAACTTCTGACATGCTTCACATCCTCTATAGTACCTGAAACAATCTTCAGTCACAGTCGGCCAATAAAAACCCGCCCTTTTGAGCATCCAACTCATTTTTTGGGCCGACTGATGAGTGCCGCAAAGTCCTTCATGGACTTATCCCATGGCCAGCTGGGATTGTTCATGGTCTAAACACTTCAATAGTACTCCGTCGATGGTTCGGTGATACAATGTGTCGTTTATCAACACGAATTTGAACGCTTGTCGCCGAACCTTCCGATCAACCCTTTGGCTGGGGTCTCTCAAATACTAGACGATTGGGACTCTCCAATCGCCCTTATAGGTTTCAGGGGGTCTCGCTGGTCCATCTTCTGAAAAAATTTCTAAACTACTGACTTCGGGGTGCCCCCCGAGCCATTCCAGCTCCTGCCGAAGCCTGGTCGGGGTGGCCGTTCGAAGTGAGCTGGGTCGAAGCCCCTCGGAGGGTTCGGACTCCGGGGAGCCTTCTTCATGCAGGAGGCTTCGTCCTATAGACTTCGGTGCGTTAGCTCCTTCGGTTGACAAGATACTCCGATCCAGGATCCTTGGCGCGCAATGACCTTCGGCGGCCAGAGGGGTTCGATCCAGAGGGTGTGCCTGCCCATTATTACTGGCTTCGGCAGTTAGACTAAACACCGGCTTCTCCAATACAGAAAATCTTCCTCTCCTGACTTGGTAGCCAGATGCTTGCTGAGCCAAATCATTAGCGACTGAATTGGCTTCTCTTGACACCTGAGATATTTTGAAATCATCAAAAGTAGCAACTATGTCTAGACATTTGTCCAAGTAACTATTCAGCAAGCCATTAAAACATTGAGCATTCTTAGCTACTTGTTGCACTACTAATAAAGAATCACCATATGCGTGAACATGTCTAACACCTACAGATTCTAGCAATTCAAGACCTAGCAATAAAGCTTTGTATTCGGCTTGGTTATTGGTGGAAGAGAACTCTAGACGGGCCGAAGTTTCAAAGTGCATTCCATTAGGCGATATGAGAACCACTCCAATACCTTGGCCACTCTTGCAAGCCGAACCGTCAAAATAAAGCTTCCATGGCACTACCTCGACTAGAGCAATGCTATCACTCCAACTGACATCTATGTGGTGATCAACTATAAAGTTGGCTACGATTTGGCCTTTCATCGCTCTTAGGGGTTCGTAGGCCAACTCGTACTCAATCAATGCGTAAGCCCATTTTCCGATTCTTCCACTTAGAATCGGCTTCTGCAACATGTGCTTTATAACGTCGGCTTGGCAAACGACAACACATGTAGCGGGGAGAAGATAATGGAGTAATTTGGTGCACGCGTAGTAAAGCGATAAACATAAACGTTCCACAAACGCGTACCTAGTTTCAGCGTCTAGCAGGCGGTGGCTCAAGAACGTGATGATGTACTCTTTTCCTTCTACCTCCTGGGTTAGCACGGCCCCAATCACAATATCTTCAGCGGTGATAAAAAGCACTCCTTGATCTTTTCAAAGGCAGTTTGCTGGCTTGCCCCCCAAGTGAACTCGGCTTCATTCTTTAGCCGGAGTATGGGGACAAAGGCATCAATTTTTCTGGACAAATTGGATATAAAGCGACGCAAATAGTTCATCTTGCCTAGCAACTTCTGCACATCTCTTTTGCACGTCGGCGCTGTAATGCTTCTAATCTTCTCAAGCCTCTTAGGATCAATTTCTATGCCAATCTAGATTACTCTTGCTAGTCATGACTACTAATACAAAACAGTCGTGCTACTCCAGCCGGCTTAACGGATGAGAAACCATGTTGAAGAACATGGGTTTGATACTCCAGATGTGATGAGTGATTGTCAACGGAAGTCAAAGGAAGAGAAAGGAAGACAAGCCGTGTCTAGGCCGCGTGTGACTCAGGTACACGGGCAGCGAGCGACAGCCGGGCAGAGGAGCCGTGGAGTTGGGCTGGACCAATCCGGGTACATGGGCTAGGAGCGGCAGATGATCCACTGGTCTGTTGACTGGGTTTGACTCAGGTACACGGACGGCGAGCGATTGCCGGGCTAAGGAAGCTGTGGGATCGGGTCGGTCCAATCTGGGTACCCAGTGCGAAGACGGTGGACACTTTGTCAGTTTCGGCGCAAAACTGACAATCAATGATTATTTTGTTTTTAGGATATTAATATTTAGTTTTTAAGTCTAGAATATTTTTATTTGAGTCAGGTGATTTTTCTAAGAGTATTTTAGTAATTTTCGGAATTTATTTTAGAGTCAGTGTTAATTTACCCTAGGGGTAAATTAGTCTTTTCATGTATTAGGAGTCGCCTATAAATAGGCCCCTACCCCTAGGGATAGGATGACTGTTTCGTTTCAAGATCAATCTACAATCTACAGTCCAACAAGTTTTTTCGCCACAATATTTTTTCTGTTCATCGCCGGTGAAACTTCGTCACGAGCAGTAGCAGAAGGCCACGGTGGCACGGCGTTTCCTCATGTGTGCACATCCTTGGCTGGCAGCACACGGCTAGAAGCAACAGGAGGCGGGCCCCACAGCTGCAAGCGCTCCGTCCGATCATCTCCATTTCCGGCGGGCCCCACGCGGCTGGTTCACCGCACGCAGCAGCAGAGCACGGTCAACATCTGCCGGCAAATCTCTACGGTGTGCGTCGGATCCAGGCTACAGCCTGCAACGGGCCCCACGGACTGTGACGCAGCGCGTCAGGAAAGCAGGCAAATTATTCACGGTGTGCAGCTGGCTTGGTTCTATCTTTTCGGCGTGCTCACGGGTCTCCACGACGGTCCACTGTTGCATCACGCACGGACGCACGGCTGTTCTCTTGTTTTCTTCCCCACGGCAAATTTATTTCTCCACGGTGACAGCGGGACCCACGGCAAGGATTTCCGCATGGCGGTGCATGGCAGAGTTCGGCTGGATCTTTTGCGCACAGGCGATGTCAGGTGAGATGCAGGTTTGTTATTCATCTCCTAATTTTTAGTTAGAATAAATCTGTTAGTTATCTATTTTAATTAGTCTGAAAATAATAATTTCGCAGTTAATATTTTTATCTATTTAATTTTTTTGTCATCTCGTATTATTTAGTTAAGTGTTTTTATCTCGATCTTAAAAAATTATTATATCATTAGTATTTGCAGTAACATTTTTAGTCTAGCTGTTACATGCAATTTTTTAGGTTTATTTCTGAATTGATTTTTAATGAACCATGTTTCATTCATTTGATTAGTATTTTATTTCTAGACTGAAATATAAATATCTCGTGATTTATCTAGGTGTTTTTATTTACTGCAGTATTCTTATTTAGTTTATCTCTAATATTATCTCAATTAAGACAACGGTCAATTTTAGGCTAGACAACCTTAATTCCTGTAATTTGCTTTGATAATATTATTTGTCTAGTTAAGTTTGTTTGGGTGTTGGGATTAGCATATAATTTAGTAAAAAAATTTAGGCGCACATTCACCCCCGCTCTGGTCGCTACTTTCGGTTCTACAAGTGGTATCAGAGCAAGGTTAGGGTTTTCTCATATCTTAACCGATGCTAAACCTAGGTAGTGACCATGACGTCTTCTGGCAAAATCCCGTCCCTAGAAGCTTTTGGCTACACTTATTGGAAGACTCGCATGCGAGCATACCTTATGAGTCAGAGCTCGGACATATGGGAGATTTGTGTTCATCCTACTTTCACCATAGTGCCTATTGCGGCGGATACTGCTGCAGATGTAGTTACCCAACATCAAAATAATAGTAAAGCGGTGAACATTTTATTTTCTGGTCTAGGTCCTAGTGAGTTTGAGCGTGTTAACCATCTCACCACTGCTCGAGAGATCTAGGCTACCCTCTAGGCACACCATGAGGGGACAGCTCAGGTCAAGGCTAGGCTATACCAAACCTACCGGCGTGAATATGAAAATTTCTCACAGAAGCCGGGTGAGACTATTGAGGCCTTGTTTGATCGTTTTCAATCGATCATTAACAAGCTTCGGGTCAACAAGGCCGAGGGTGATCAGCTGGTTTCAGATCATGAACAGGCGTTCAAGGTTCTCCATACCTTGGATCCTAAGATCTGGGAGATCAAGGTCTCTTCTCTTGTTGAGAGAACTTGCTATGATACCTTGACTGTTGCAGAGCTCTTTAGTAAGCTCAAGGCCACAGAGGTCGATATCTAGTTGAGATCGAATCTCACTGGTTCTGGCTTAAAGACTCTGGCGCTTGCGACACCGTCTGTTGATTCTACAGCCTTGAGTTGTACTACTTTTTGAGGAGCCATGCTGAATAGCATGGGCCTCATGTCTCCAGATGTGATAAGTCATTGTCAACGATAGTCAAAGAGGACAGATGAAGAGAGGAGATCTGCTGTTAAATGGGCCACGTGTGACTCAGGTACACGGGCAGCAAGCGACTGTCGGGCAGAGGAGGCTACGAAGTCGGGCTGGCCCAATCCGGGTACATGGGCCAGGAGCAGCAGAAGACCCACTGGGCTGTTGACCAGGATTGACTCAGGTACACGGGCGGTGAGTGATTGCCGGGCTGAGAGAGCTGCGGAATCGGGCCGGCCTAATCCGGGTACCTGGTGCAAAGTCGGTGGAGGCTTTGTCAGTTTCGGCGCAAAACTGACTACCGCTGATTTTGTATCAGACTGTCCAGAAGAGAAGCCGTAGTCGCTACGAAAGCTTAGCTTCCGGATAAGTCATCTGTATCCCTAGGCCCACAGTCAGTTAGTCGAGTCTGTAAAAATATCCTAAGGGTAGTCTAGTCTTTTCCTTTATTTCAGCGTCTGTAAAAAACCCTAAGGGGCTGGTGGAATATTCCTAAGTATTGGGCAGCCTATAAATAGGGCCCCAATCCCTAGGGTTAGGTCACCCTTCCAGAATTCACTTTTTCAATCTATTGGGTCATTTTGCTCCCTGCGTTTGTCTCTCTCCTGTTTGTGCGCCGCTAGGCTCCTGCTCTTGATATTTTGCCTTGCATTTATTCAGTTTTTCCTGATGCAGTGAAGCTTCTATTCTCCGTTTGTGCGCATCATATCTGCAACAATTTTTATGGTTTTGTTTCACGTGCATAGCCATTTTTCTTGAGTGTTTGTGCTTCTGTTGCTCCTGTTCTTCACGGAAGTAGTACTAGTTCTTGCGTGCTGCAAGTAGTACCTACTCACTGTAGCAACAGTACACTAGTACTCTAGCTTGCTTTTCTGCGCAGCTTTTTGATCGAATTGACAGGGCTAAAGTCCCTTTTCCGGCTGTTTCTGGTGAAGCCCCTTCTCACTGTTCGAAGTCCCTCTGCTCCGTGAGGCAGGCTTCGATCTGACATTCTTGAGGGCTTCGCTTGAACTTCGATTTCACGTTGTGTCTTGTGTTGCTAGTTTTGAAGTCCGTTTTTGTGCACTGTTAGCTTGACATACTTCGACCGTCTTTGTGAAGGTGTACTCCAACTTGAGTTCTTCGAAGTAAATACTTCGGCAGGCTTCGAAGTTTTGGCTTCAGAGCATGTCTCTCTGATAGACTTTGCTCAGAGTGTGCAGCTGTCTGATCCGAAGGTCTCAGTGTGTGAGTTCGGAGTTTGTTTTCTCGAAGTGTGGTTGTAGGCTTCGACTTCTTGTGTGTCAACATCAGCATACTTTGACTCGAAGCTAGTCTGTGGTTCGAAGGTCATACCTCGATACTACTAGCTTCGAAGGTAACCATGTTGGCTTCGAAGTTGATCTTGCTGCTGCGTGTTTGGCTTCGCTTCTCTTTCAGAGGTTGCTTTTCTGTGAACTTGTTCGAAGCTTTCTGTTCGAAGTATAGCCTTCGAAGCACGCTGTTCGAAGCAAGCTTCGACACTGTCATACTTAGCTTCGAAACATACTTCGCTCTCACTTGCACTTGAACTAGGATAGACATCAAACCTTCGGCACTTACACTGACAGCCTTCGCTTGACTTCGACAAGGGACTCCGAAGCAGGCTTCGACACTGCGAAGCAGACTTCGACACAGTGAAGCAGGCTTCACCAAGTTTCGAACAGGAGACAGAACTCGAACAGTAACTTCTCCTTCCATTCCATGTGTACTTAAATTATTCTACTAAGAAGTTTGATCTGCCTTGTCTTGAATATTTTGTTTATCTACCTATTAGCACTGTATTGATATTTCTCTGGTTCTTTGACACCGGTTGCTTCTAGGATAGATACTTTTAGACTTAGGCATTCTGTTCACACTCTGCTGCTTAGTCTTTTGAGGTGCGTTGGGTATTGGGAGCAGGCCATAGATTCGAAAGAATTTTTAGGCGCCCATTCACCCCCCCTCTGGTCGCTACTTTCGGTCCTACACTTTTTCCTTGATTTCTATCTCCGAGGAACAACTTGATTCACTAGGAGATGATGATCTATGTTTGTTTAACAGCCGGGTGCGACATGTCTATGATAAGCGAATGTTTAAGAGACACGGCACAAAATCTAGATGCTTTGAGTGTGGTGATACAGGTCATTTCATTTCCGACTGCCCCAAGTGGAAGAATTACAAGAAGGGAACCAGCGGCAACTCCTACGATTCCGACAAGTATGACAATTCCACGAAGGGCAAGCCCAAGACAAGATTCTTTCGAAAGGCTTTGAAGGACTACAGGCGTGAGAACAAGAAGCGAGACAAGGCTTTCTTCGCCGAGATGGAGAAAAGTTATTCCAAGAGATCCTCGTCTTCCTCCTCATCTTCAAGTTAAAGTGATGAAGAGACCGTGATCAGGAAGGGGAAGGACAGGGACGATCCAGCAGGCCTCTGTTTCATGGCCTTCGGGGACAAGCCAAAGAGTCGCTCACGCCACAGCCGAAGACCCCACGAGAGCTTCTGCTTAATGGCTCTTGGGGAGAAGAAAGAGAAGGACTCCTCCGACGACAACGATGATGAGAAGGCATCTTCTTATGAATGTGAAATCATTGATTTACTTGAAAGCAATCGTTAGGAGTTAAAATATCGGGAAAAACTGCTTAGGGGGGCTAAGAAGAGGATAGATGAGCTTGAGAGTGAGCTTGCCACGACTAATGGCAAGATTGAGAGTCTGTCTTCTTCCCCTTACTTGGGTGATAGTGGTGAGTGCCCTAACTGTGAGGGGTTGTTGTGTGACCTGACGACTCTTAAGTCCAGGTACACAGAGAGAGTAGATGAGAGAGGCGCATTGGCCACTGAGCTTGAGAGTGCTCAGTAGGAGCTAAAAGATGCTCACGCCACTGTCGTCGCACCTTGTGTAGACTGCCCATCTCATTTAGCTAGTATAGCTGAGCTGAGAGCCAAGAGTGATGAGCAGTTGAGCGAGTTAGCTGGAGTGAGAGCTGAGTTGGAGCAGACTAAGCTAGAGCTTGAGACCTTGTCAGTTCCATCCACTGTTTGTGAGAACTACCTGTCCATTAGAATGGAGTTGATCAAGCTAAAAGCTAAGAAGTCTGTCGAAGTTGATAAAGAGTGTGAGATCTGTTTCTCTCAGGTGGAGGTGTTAGCTTCCTTGAGAGAGGAGATAGCTGATGTTCAGAACGAGAACTTTTACCTCCGTCAGATCCTGAGTTGGATTAGTGCTAGAGAGCCATAGCTCGGCATGATGATCCAGTAGTTCAAGAGACAAGATGGGTTTGGGGTAGGTTACACCTATACCAAGGCTGATTTTGAGAGTGCCATTAGCCGAGCAGTGGAGTGGAGTAAGATGACTCCCGAACAGAGATATCCCAAGACTCACTCCACTGAGTCCTTTAAGGATAGTCAGCCCAATGATGGAGTGTTCCAAGAACAACCTAAAGCTCCACCTTATAAGCAAATATGGGTTCCAAAGCCTAAATCTCTCCACACTTCTCTTGATTCTTTACCTAGACCCTCTCACACCAAAGATGCTACACCAAAAACCACCAAGCCAAAGAATACCAAGCCTCAACCACATCCCAAGAAGCCTACTTATCACTGTGAGTTTTGTCAGAGAGACGGGCATCTTGAGGAGTTTGGCTTCAGGAGGAAGCTGAGGAGCCATGCTGAAAAGCGTGGGCTTCATGGCTCCAGAAGTGATGAGTCATTGTCAACGATAGTCAAAGAGGACTGAAGAAGAAGAGGAGATCTGCTGTTTCATGGGCCGCGTGTGACTCAGGTACACGGGCAGCGAGCGACTGTCGGGCAGAGGAGGCTGCGAAGTCGGGCTGGCCCAATCCGGGTGCATGGGCCAGAAGCAGTGGAAGACCCAGTGGGCTGTTGACCAGGACTGACTCAGGTACACGGGCGGTGAGCGATTGCCGGGCTGAGAGAGCTGCGGAGTCGGGCCGGCCCAATCCGGGTACCTGGTGCAAAGCTGGTGGAGGCTTTGTCAGTTTCAGCGTAAAACTGACAACCGTTGATTCTGTATCCGACTGTCCAGAAGAGTAGCTTCCGGATATGTCATCTGTTACTCTAGGCCCACAGTCAGTCAGTTGTGTCTGTAAAAATTCCTAAGGGCAGTAGAGTCTTTTCCTTTATTTTTGAGTCTGTAAAAACCCTAAGGGGCTGGTAGAATATTCCTAGTGTTGGGCTGCCTATAAATAGCACCCCATTCCCTAGGGTTTAGACTACCCTTTTGTGCTGAAATCAAATCCACCCATTGGGTCACTTTTGTCTCTCGTTTCTCTCTCCTGTGTGCGCCGCCAGGCCCTTGCTCCTCTCTGTTCGTGGCTCATTTTGGCTCTAATCTCTTGGATGCTTTTAACCTTTGGTCCCTGTGAATTATTGGTTGCATCTGTTTTGGTTTGGGGAGTTATTGAGTTGGATACGGGCTGCTGTATTTAGTTCTTGAGGAGAAGCTTCTTCTGTTGCTTCCGTTCTTCACCAACTGAGTACTAGTTCTTGCTGCTGCAAGTAGTACTACTTTTCTGTAGCTACAGTACTTGCTGCCAGTTTTTTACCTTCTACTGTACTGCCTTTTTGATCGAAGCAGGATGGAGTAAATGCCTTTTTGACTGTTTCTGCGAAGTCATTTTTCCCTGTTCGAAGCCCCTCAGCTCCGTGCGGCAGGCTTCGATCTAACATTTTCAAAGCTGTCGTTCAATCTGCGAACTTCGGTTTTTGGGTCTGAGTTGCTAGCTTCGAAGATCTTTCTGTTTGGTCAGCACCGCATACTTCGAACAAGCTACTCCGAATCTATCTGTTCGAAGTGCACACTTTGTTAGGCTTCGAAGTTTGGGTTCGAAGTTTGTCTTTTCCGACAGACTTCGCTTGGAATTCTTTGTAGCGTGTCAGCCTTCGATTCTCCTTCCGAAGCTTTCCCTGTTCGAAGATAGAGTGCAAGCCTCGGAATTGATTTTCTATCGCGTGACAGACTTCGCTTCTTTGTTCGAAGGTTGTCTGTTTGTATATTGTGTTTGAAGCTTTCTGTTCGAAGGTTGTGCTTCGAAGCTCTCGGTTCAAAGTGTGTTCGAAGTTTTGTCTTCGAAGTCCTCACTTCGAAGCAGGCTCCGACTTTGTCACCTTGCTCCGAAGCTCTTGGTTCGAAGCTGTGTTCGAAGTCCTGTCTTCGAAGTACACACTTCGAATCAGGCTCCGGCACTGTTTTACTTCGCTCCGAAGTACACTTCGCTTCTTACCACTTCGAACTAGGCTAGACAGTGACACCTTCGGCATTTCGGACAGACTCCGTCACCAACCTCCGAAGCAGACCTCGACGTGCGAAGGGGGCTTCGCCAAGTCCCGAACAGGAGACAACTTTGGACAGTAACTTCTCTTTTCATTTCATACTTTCTTAGATCATTTCTTTGAGAAGTTTATGCCTATTTTAACTTGTTCATCTGCCTAGTTGCATCACTTTAGTTTTACACTGTTTATCATCAGTTGCTTCTAGGTTAGAAACCTTTAGACTTAGGCCTTCTGTTTTACTTTCTGCTGCGTAGTATTTTTGACGTGCGTTGGGTATTGGGAACAGGCCATTGATTCGAAAGAATTTTTAAGGCGCCCATTCACGCCCCCTCTGGTCGCTACTTTCGGTCCTACAAGTGGTATCAGAGCGAGGTTAGGGTTTTTTTCCATACCTTAACCGGTTCTAAACCCCAGTAGTGACTATGACGTCTCCTGGCAAGGTCCCGTCCTTGGAAGCCTATGGCTATAATTACTGGAAGACTCGCATGCGAGCCTATCTCATGAGCCAAGGTTCGGACATATGGGACATTTGTGTTCACACCACATTTGTCATTCTGCCAGTTACTGAGCAAGGTACTGCTGGTATCATTGCTCAGCATCTGAGCAACAGTAAGGCTGTGAACATTTTATTTTCTGGTTTAGGTCCCACTGAATTTGAGCGAGTGAGTCATCTCTCCACTGCGAGAGAGATCTGGGCTACCCTCAAGGCACACCATGAGAGAACAGCACAGGTCAAGGCTCGGCTCTATCAGACCTACTGGCGTGAATATGAAAATTTCACACAGAAGCCGGGTGAATCTGTTGAGGCTTTGTTTGGTCGCTTTCAGTCGATCATTAACAAGCTTCGGGACAACAAGGCTGAGGGTGCTCAGTTAGTCTCAGATCATGAGCAGGCGCTCAAGGTTCTTCATACCTTGGACCCAAAGATCTGGGAGATCAAGGTATCCTCTATCGTTGAGAGCACTTCTTACGATACCTTGACCATTTCTGAGTTGTTTAGCAAGCTGAAGGCCACTGAGGTAGATATCCAGTTGAGATCAAATCTCACTGGCTCTGGATCAAAATCCCTAGCCCTTGCTACACCTTCTGTTGATCCCTCTGCTGTGAGCTGTGCTGGGTTCTCCTTGATGTCTATCACTGAGGATCAGCTTGAGTTGTTGGGAGATGATGATTTGTGTCTCTTTAACAACCGGGTGCGTCGTGTCTATGATAAAAGAATGTTCAAAAGACACGGCACAAAATACGGATGCTTTGAATGTGGTGATCCAGGACACTTCATCGCCGACTGCCCCAAGCGCAGTGGATACAAGAAGGGCACCGGCAGCAGCTTCCACGACTCCGGCAAGCATGAGAGCCCCTCCTTCAACAAGGGCAAGCCGAAGACCCGGTTCTTCAAGAAGGCTCTGAAGGACTACCGGCGAGAGAACAAGAAGCGAGACAAGGCCTTCTTCGCCGAGATGGAGAAGAGTTACTCCAAGAGATCCACGTCTTCTTCCTCTTCATCGAGCTCAAGCGATGAGGAGATCGCCATCAAGAAGGGGAAGGACAAGGATGATCCGGCGGGCCTCTGCTTCATGGCTTTCAGAGACAAGCCGAAGAGCCGCTTACACCAGCGCCGTAGATCCCGCAAGAGCTTCTGTTCAATGGCTCTTGGGGATAGAGAAGAAAAGAGCTCCTCCGACGACGACGACAGCAAGGTATCATCTTATGAGCGCGAAATTGTTGATTTACTTGAGAGCAATCGTCAGGAGTTGAAGTATCGGGAGAAACTGCTTAGGGGGGCTAAGAAAAGGATAGACGAGTTAGAAAGTGAGCTTGCCGTAGCCAACGGTAGAATAGAAAGTCTATCTTCTTCCCCTTGCTTGGGTGATAGCAGTGAGTGCCCGAAGTGTGAGGCGCTTCTGTGTGACCTGTCGACTCTGAAGTCCAGGTACACAGAAAGGGTTGATGAGAGGGACGCTTTGGCCACTGAGCTTGAAAGCGCTCAGCTGGAGCTGAAAAATGCTCAAGCCACTGTCGTCGCACCCTGTGTTGATTGCCCATCTCATCTAGCTGCCTTAGCTGAGCTGAAATCCAAGGGTAATGAACATTTGGGTGACTTGGAGAGGTTGAGAGTTGAGCTTGCCCAGACTAGGCTAGAGCTAGAGACACTGTCAGTTCCACCCTCTGTTTGTGAGAACTGCCTGTCTCTTAGAATGGAATTAATTAAGCTGAAAGCCGAGAA
The DNA here is from genome assembly GCA_019279435.1 of Zizania palustris. Classification (NCBI taxonomy): domain Eukaryota; kingdom Viridiplantae; phylum Streptophyta; class Magnoliopsida; order Poales; family Poaceae; genus Zizania; species Zizania palustris. The sequence goes on along the minus strand of JAAALK010000288.1, from coordinate 5,561,417 downwards.
GTCTGTCCAAGTAGAGAGTGAGTGTGAGACCTGCTTGTCTCAGGTGGAGGTTCTAGCTTCCTTGAGAGAGGAGCTAGCAGATTCTCAGAATGAAAACTTTTACCTCCGTTCTATCCTGAGTTGGATCAGTGCCAGAGAGCCACAGCTTGGCATGATGATCCAGCAGTTCAAGAGGCAGGATGGGTTTGGGGTAGGTTACACCTACACCAAGGCTGACTTTGAGAGTGCCATCAGCCGGGCAGTGGAGTGGAGTAAAATGACTCCAGAGCAGAGATACCCCAAGACTCACTCCACTGAGTCTTCCCAGGCTTGTCAGCCCAAGGATGGAGTGATTCATGAGCCACCTAAAGCTCCACCCAAGAAACCTATCTGGGTTCCAAAGCCCAAAAATCTCCACACTACTCTTGACTCTCTTCCTGGACCCTCTCAACCCAAGAAGACAACACCAATCACCACCAAGCCCAAGAATCCCAAGCCTCAACCACATCCCAAGAAGCCTACCTATCATTGTGAGTATTGTCAGAGAAACGGGCATCTTGCGGAGTTTTGCTTCAGGAGGAAGCGGGTTGAGAGAGCGGAGAGGGCTCGTAGTGATCAGGAGCAGTTCTACCAGCAGGGTGGTAGACTGCGTGTTCCTCGGCGCGGGGAGAGGCTGGAGGCCAGGCCGCGTCGCGTAGGTGGTGGTAGAGGAGACAGTTTTCGTGCCCGTGCTCCAGGTGGTGGTGTTCGTTCCGGCAGAGTTCCAGACCGAGTTGGCTACGGTTCTGGACCTCGTGGCCGTAGGGTTAGGAAGAACCGTGGACCGCGCTTTGAGCCGCGTTTAGGTCCAACTCTTTTGATGGTTTTCGCTTTCCATCTTTTGAGCAGATGGCTCGACACTGGTTTAGCTCTTTTGCTAAACCTGGTGCCGGACCATTTGCTCCCACTTACAGACATTAATTGTGCAGGACCGGGGACTGGAGGATGTTTGGATTATGGACTCAGGATGTTCTCGGCACATGACGGGACATCGCAGATGGTTCTCCAGTCTCACTCCCCCGAGCTCCAAAGAGTACATCACATTCGGGAACAGCGGTCAAGGGAAAGTAAGTGGCATAGGCTCAATCAGCATTTCAGATCATTTCTCTTTAAAGAATGTTGCTTTGGTCAAAAATCTGAACTTTAATTTAATCTCTGTTTCGCAACTTCTTGAGGATGGTTTGGAAGTGCGTTTTAAGAAGGGCAATTCTTCTGTGGTTGATTCTAGAGGGTCTTTGGTTTGTCAGATTTTACCCTTCGGTAAAGTTTTTCGAATTGACTTCTCTAGTTCTTTTGGCCCTTCTCGCCGTTTGATTGCTGGATCTTCTTCTGAGCTCTGGAAGTGGCATAGGAGGTTAGGTCATTTGAGTTTTGATCTGCTAGTCAGGTTAAGCTCTATGGATCTCATCCGAGGATTGCCCAAGCTTAAATTAGAGAAGGATCTAGTTTGTCATCCCTGTCGTCATGGGAAAATGGTTGCCGCTTCTCACTCACCTGTGACTCAGGTGATGACTTCATATCCGGGCGAGCTTTTACATTTGGAAAATGTAGGTCCAGCTCGGGTACGCTCAGTTGGTGGGAAGTGGTATGCACTTGTAATTGTTGACGACTTTTCTCGTTTCTCGTGGGTTTTCTTTTGGAGTCTAAGGATGAAACTTTCAATTTGTCCATGACCTGATTTTGAAGCTGAAGAATGAGAACAATGGCCGGATGCGAGCAATTCGCTCCGACAACGGCTCTGAGTTCAAGAACTCTCAGTTCGTCAGCTTCTGTGGTGATCAGGGTCTGGACCATCAGTTTTCTTCTCCTTACACTCCCCCACAGAACGGCGTTGTGGAACGAAAGAACCGCACGCTAGTCGAGATGTCCAGGACAATGCTCGATGAGCACAGGACTCCTAGGCGTTTTGGGCTGAAGCCATGAACACGGCTTGCTATTTGGCCAACCGCATTTTTCTTCGAGCTTACATTGGTAAGACATCATATGAGTTGCGGTTTGGCAGACAGCCCAAGGTGAGCCACTTGCGAGCGTTTGGCTGCAAGTGCTTTGTGCTCAAGAAGGGAGGGCATTTGGACAAATTTGAGTCTCGTTGCTGGGATGGTGTTTTCTTGGTTATGCATTGCATTCTCGAGGCTTCCGTGTTTGGAACCTCGAATCTCAGCTGCTTGTCGAGACATGTGAGGTTTCATTTGATGAGTCCTTGCCTTCTTTGACTCCGTCTTTTGAGCTTTCTGGTGATGATGAGCTCGGAGAGTCCATCTTCGAGGAAGATGAGGATACTCCAGCTGCTGTTGAGGGCGGGCCTTCTGCATCCCCGCAGAGCCCACACCTTCTGTGACTTCGACTGATGATGAGGACGGACCTCTGATCACTTCTTCCACATCGATCGAGCCCTCTCAGTCGAGTCCAGAGGTGCCAGCTGCTGACTCCGGTGAGGTGACTTCAGATCACCAGGGAACCCGAGCAATTCAGCGTGACCATCCCTCAGAGCTCATCATAGGTGATCTGACTGAGAGAACTTTGCGTTCTTCTGCCTCTCTCGCTGTGTTTGCTGAATCTGCGTTTGTTGCATCTTTTGAGCCCAGAGACATTTCTCATGCTCTTTCTGATTCTAATTGGATTAATGCTATGTAAGAAGAGCTTGAGAATTTTGTCCGCAATCGGGTTGGACATTAGTTGAGCCGCCACCAGGATGCAACCCCATAGGCACCAAGTGGGTATTCAAGAACAAACAAGGTGAAGATGGGGTTGTGGTGCGCAACAAGGCTCGACTAGTTGCCCAGGGTTATTGCCAGAAGGAAGGTATTGACTTTGAAGAAACCTTCGCTCCTGTTGCCCGTCTTGAGTCCATTCGCATTCTTTTAGCTTTTGCCGTTTCGAAGGGTTTTTAAGCTATTT
>JAAALK010000288.1:5514108-5558401 GCA_019279435.1 Zizania palustris | reverse complement strand
GTCTGTTTGTCCTGCCATCTATAGCCCGAAGAAAATAAGGCATAGTGTTAGGCTGCGGAGGATACCCTGACCCGGATATGTACGAGCCCACGGGGTCCCGCCCAGTCATACGGCGGAGGCATCGGCGGATCCAGTGGCCTCTCCCACTGTGAGCCGAACTCGCTACCCGGAGGGGGGTTCGGCCAAGTCAAAGGTACCTCGGATCATACCAGCGAAGGGTCTTGCCAGGCCGGAGGTACGTTCAGCCAGTGCGGGCCGAAGCCTCCCATCGGAGAAGTCCAACACCGGTGCGGGTTCGACCATTGGGGACCGAAATTACAGTACGGGGGTTCAGCCATTGCGGCTTGAAACCGCCGTGCGGAGTGTCAGGCCATTATGGCCTAGAGCCCCCGTGCGGAGGGTTTGGCCGCTTCGGCGCGAAGCTACCCTCCGAGAGCCCCAGAACCTTCGGCTGTTTTAGCTTTGAGTATGTGGACCAGTCTTTCTGGCCCTTCTTCGATGCTTGTTAACATCATGTTATACGTCACCTTCGGCCTCTTGTGAGCCTTAGCCGAAGGGGTATTAAGTTCTATCTCCATACTCCCCCGGGATTCTTTGGCACGAGTGTGCGAGTGCGTGGTTCTCCAACAATTACATCTTTCCTTTAGCGACCACCCGGCCTGTTCTGGCCGAATCAACACCTTCTTTTCATTGAGGTCGACGGCGTTGACGGGAAAAGGATCTTTATCCACCTTCATCTTTGGATCATGGTCTATCTTCAATCGTCCTTCCTCTATGGCCGATATCTGTCGTCGGAAAACATTGCAATCATTAGTATTATGCGAATGTGAACCATGCCACTTACAATATGGATGCTTCTTTAACTCATCGCGATGGGATGACTTGACCCTTAGGTAACCTGAGAAGCTGACTTTTTTTAGAGAAAATCAAGTATTTATCACATTTAGTTATGTCAAACGAGTACTTGACCTCACTAAGTCGATTCTTTGTGGGGGATGGTCATAACTCGGAGCAGGTGCAGGTTTAATCTTAGTGTTCCACACCCATTAGGCCGCATACATATCGGCCAAATCCTCCTCTTCCGATTCTTCCTCGTCAGAACGTTCCATGATGTTGATTTCAGCCCTAGGCTTAAACGTCTTAATAAATTTCTTATCTTTGGCTCGGCCTTCCGGGACTAGAGCCTACTGTAGAACTGGCTAACTTCTAAAAAGTTTTGGTTATCTAACCTCTCTTTAACTTCGGAATGCAACCCTTAAAAGCTAGCTCTGCCAAGTCCCTTTCCGAAATATTAAGGCTAAAACATCAGTTTCTAGTATCCCTGAAACGCTTGATGTACTCAGAGGCGTTCTCGTTAGATTTCTGCTTAACCGATGTCAAATGAGAGAGTCTTAGTTCTGTCTCACACCCGTGTAGAAATAATCATGGAATTTCCACTCTAAATCATCCCACGTTTGGATGGAGTTCGGCGGGAGCGCGAAAACCAAGTGAAAGCGGTGCCGGAAAGCGAGAGAGAAAATAATCTAACCTTTAGAGCATCTATCCCGCTAACTTCTCCACATTGTGCCAAAAATTGACTAACATGCTCTAGTGTAGTCTTGCTACCCTCACCATCAAACTTAGTGAATTCAGGGATTCTATAACCGCGGGGTAGGCACTGTATTAAGATGGTCGGGGTATGGCTTACGGTAAACCCTAACCCGTCCCTTGGGCACGAAGCCGGCACACTCTCTAAATAGTGCGCGGACCTACTCCTCTATGTCCACTTGGTATGTTGCTTGTGCGTGCCTCTCATGCGGGGGCATGATACGCGGTGGGATATCGGCGTGTCGGCCATGGGCGTCTTCTCGGCGCATTATTGCATGACGTGCTCATGTCCGGGCGCTTGCTCCTACGGTGCGGGTACGCGGGTACCGGTGCAGGTGGTGGCGCATGGTACTCAGTGCTAGTCTAACCGTAAGTGTAATGATTAGTCTGGTCATGAATGTTGAGGTCGGAGACATGGTTGTGCCAGTGTTGTCGCTAGTTCTGCCATACACGTGGCTAGCCGGAGGTGCACTACAATAGGAACTGGGGTACGGCCTCAGTGAAGCCGAACCTCCTAAGAGTCGCCTCTACTTGGGAGTTGACTGCCGAATCTAAGCGGTTGGCTAATGAAGCGCTAACGGCCTGATCTACTGATGCGACTATTTTTGTTCAATTTCCAAAGAAGATAATGAGGTGATATAGGTGTTACCTGGACCTGAGCAAGGTTGGGGGTGACGATGTCACGCTTGATGAAGCCTACGCGTGTCTTCACGTAGTCCCCCAGCATCATGTCCTAGAGTGCTTTTAGCTTTGCCTCGATCTCTGCTCGATCTTTCGCGGGGATATCTTCAAGAGAGGGTTTTAAGAGGTTCGGTTGTCGATATCGACGCCTCCTATTATGTCCATCGGCGGTGTAGACGTAGTAGTCGATGTAGATGCACCGGTGACTGAGTAGACGTACTCGTCATGTTGGCGTAGCTTGTCCCCGCGGAGTCACCAAAAAGTGGTTGACACAGAAACATGCCCCCGCATTGGGTCAGTTCGACGATCCAAAAGTGTGCGATACTTAGGGACAAGCCTAAGCTGACGCAGCACCGACGTCGCGTTCCGACTACCCTTAGTCGTGATATGGGGGGTGGAGTCGCCAGGTAATCAGATCACACAAAATAATCCAATTAGCCGAAAGAAATATGTTAAACAGAATATAATCAGCAAACCAGTCGAAGCATGTCTGCTTCGAAGTCTGGTGCGAAGGTTCGCCGAAGTATACCTTCGGCGTCTGGTGCGAGTGTCTCGCCAAAGGGTGCCTTCGGCGTTCGGACTGTTTCGTTTGAAGATGAACTCCGAACGGGTCTAGACGTGACAATCGCCTCCGAACGGCGGGGTTCGCGCGGAGTCTCTGATACAGCGAGGTATAGAATAATGACACAAAGACCGCGCGTGGGAGCAACTTTGTCCAGAGCGGCGTACGAGCGTGGCAAAGCTGTCGTGACGAAGTGTGTTGGCGAAGCCTGTAGTCTCTCCGAAGGGTGTCCTGACGACCTCTGAAACTGATCTCTCAGCTCCGGACACCTCCGACAAAGTAGCTTCGATCATGACAACCTGCAATAGAGAAGGTGCGAAGTACTAATTCGGCCTGAGGTACGAATTCTGCTAAGTGTTGCACTAGTACGAAGGTAGCAATCTATTACGCAGATTAGCGGATACTTCACATGCGAAGTAACAAGGCGATAGTAATCTATTACGTAGATTAACGGATATTTCACAAGTGAAGTAACAAGGATTACCACTGTTCCGAAGTGGCTGACGGAGGGCTTCCAAGTAAACCCACGAAGAGGTACAGGAAAATAAAGATAAAGTAAATACAATCAAAGCTAGGGCTTTGGTTTGATTTGTGTTGGGGGGCCTTTCTACGCTAGCCTCGCCTCTCTATTTATAGGGGCTTAATTTCCAATCTAATCTGCTATTAACCGGCCGTATGGAGATAAAAACTGAGTTGGAATCGCATTCAACTCCATCTCCGCCGAAGTGGGCTTCGGCCGGGCCTGTCGAGGCCTGCTCCTCGGGCCGAAGCTTCGGTGGCGTGGGCCTCGAAGGCTTCTCGGCCGAAGCCCATAGGCTGGCTAGAGGCTTTCGGAGCACATAGCTCAATGGACTTCGGGCCTGTAGGGCTTCGGACGACCCTGGACATGTGTATTTCGGCCCAAATCACCAAAATTGATATTTTGACGATCTAGCCATTAATGCCATTTTTTGCTATCAACACATGCCCCCTGCCTTTTAGTGAACTGAGTGAACTAAAAGCACAATGGGCTAAAGACGATACCATCCATATTGACTTTTCGACAACTTTATGATGTTTGCCACACACTCGGGAAATACTTTTTCACGTACCTACCATTCAAAGCCCTTCGAAACCACTCTCCCTGCAGGGATTCCACGTATGCGTTGCCGGGAGCGATTTCGGCTATCTTAAAAGGCCTTCCCAACCAGGCGACCATTTACCAAACTTGGGATTCTTCGTGCCTAAGGGCAAAATCGTTTTCCACACCAAGTCTCCTATTTGAAACGATTTTGGTTTAACCTTCTTATTGTAAGCTTTAGCTACTCCTTCTTGTCTACTTCTATGGCTTCTAAAGCCCTTAGTCTCTTATCGGTCACTTCCTCTAGATTATCCTTTACAAGAGTTTCGTACTCGTCGACCGATAAGCCATCTTCTTTAACACTTTTAAGGAGCCAAGATCTACCTCTACAAGCAGAACGGCCTCTTGTCCATACACCAACTCATATGGAATGACCATGGTAGCACCGTGCTTTGCAATTCTACAAGCCCATAGCGCCTCAGAAAGCCTTCATGCCACCTTTTAAGAAACTCTTCAATTTTCTTCTTAATAAGCTTAATCACGGTTTATTACTAGACTCGGCCTGACCATTGGCCTGAGCTAGTAAGGTGAAGAGTTTATCAACTTAATACCATAGTGTTCGGCGAAGTCCCTTACTTCTCTAGAGACAAATGAACTACCTTGGTCTGTAGTAAGAGTTTGAGGAATGTCGAATCTATGTATGATGTGCTTTAAAATAAATCGCGTACCTCATTGTGAGTCATGTTCTTGAGAGGTACGGCCTCGGTCCACTTAGTGAAGTAATCCATCGCCATTAACACGAACTGATGCCCTTTTGAGGAAGGAGGGTGAATCTGGCCGATGAAGTCTAAACCCCAACCTTGAAACAATCTCAGTCACAGTCGGCCAATAAAAACCCGCCCTTTTGAGCATCCAACTCATTTTTTGGGCCACTGATGAGTGCCGCAAAGTCCTTCATGGACTTCTCCCGTGGCCACCTGGGATTGTTCGTGGTCTAAACACTTCAATAGTACTCCGTCGATGGTTCGGCGATACAATGTGTCGTCTATCAACACGAATTTTAATGCTTGTCGCCGAACCTTTCGATCAACCCTTTGGCTGGGGTCTCTCAAATACTAGACGATTGGGACTCTCCAATCGCCCTTATAGGTTTCAGGGGTCTCACCGGTCCATCTCTGAAAAAATTTCTAAACTACTGACTTCGGGGTGCCCCCCGAGCCATTCCAGCTCCTGCCGAAGCCTGGCCGGGTGGCCGTTCGAAGTGAGTTGGGCCAAAGCCCCTCGTAGGGTCGGACTCCGGGGGCCTTCTTCGTGTAGGAGGCTTCGGCCTATAGACTTCGGCATGCCAGCTCTTCGGTCGGCAGGATACTTCGATCCGGGATCCTTGGCGCGCAATGACCTTCAGCGGCCAGAGGGGTTCGATCCGAAGGTGTGCCTGCCCCTATTACTGGCTTCGGCAGTTAGACTAAACACCGGCTTCTCCAATACATAAAATCTTCCTCTTGACTTGGTAGCCAGATGCTTGCTGAGCCAAATCATTGGCGATTGAATTGGCTTCTCTTGACACGTGAGATATTTGAAATCATCAAAATAGCAACTATGTCTAGACATTTGTCCAAGTAACTATTCAGCAGCCATTAAACATTGAGCATTCTTAGCTACTTGTTGCACTACCAATAAAGAATCACCATATGCGTGAACATGTCTAGCACCTACAGATTCTAGCAATCAAGACCTAGCAATAAAGCTTCGTGTTCAGCTTGGTTATTGGTGGAAGAGACTCTAGACGGGTCCGAAGTTTCAAAGTGCATTCCATTAGGCGATATGATAACCACTCAATACCTTGGCCACTCTTGCAAGCCGAACTGTCAAATAAGCTTCCATGCACACTACTCGACTAGAGCAATGTTGTCACTCCAGCGACATCTATGTGGTGATCAACTATAAAGTTGGCTACGATTTGGCCTTTCATCGCTCTTAGGGTTCGTAGGCCAAGTCGTACTCAATCAATGCGTAAGCCTATTTTCCGATTCTTCCACTTAGAATCGGCTTCTGCAACATGTGTTTTATAACGTCGGCTTGGCAAACGACAACACATGTAGCGGGGAGAAGATAATGGCGTAATTTGGTGCACGCGTAGTAAAGCGATAAACGTAAACGTTCCACAAACGTGTACCTGGATTTGGCATCCAGCAGGCGATGGCTCAAGAACGTGATGATGTACTCTTTTCCTTCTACCTCCTGGGTTAGCACGGCCCCAATCACGCTATCTTCAGCGACGAGTATAGCCGAAACGGAATCCCTGCTTTGGGTGCTCTCACCACGGGCGTGATGACAAGCACTCCTTGATCTTTTCAAAGGAAATTTGCTGGCTTGCCCCCCAAGTGAACTCGGCTTCATTCTTTAGCTGGAGTATGGGGACAAAGGCATCAATTTTTCCGGACAAATTGGATATAACGACGCAAATAGTTCATCTTGCCTAGCAACTTCTGCCATCTCTTTCGCGTCGGCGGTACAATGCTTCTATCTCTTCAAGCCTCTTAGGATATATTTCTATGACTCTCTCGTGAATCATGACCCTAAGAACTTACCCGCCGACACACCAAAAGCACACTTGAGTGGGTTCATTTTCCAAACCTATACCGTCGCATTCTATCAAAAGCAACCTCAAATCGGCTAAGTGGTTCCCATGGCATCCGATTTTGACTACAACATCATCAATGTAAACTTCTAACATAACCCCTAGCAAGTCATGAAAGATCAAGTTCATAGCGCGCTGATACGTGGCGCCAGCATTCTTCAAACCAAAAGTCATGATGACCCACTCGACTAATCCGACGAAACTGGGCATCGAAAGGCGGTCTTGTAGACGTCCTCTTCGGCCATAAAGATTTGATTATAACCAGCATTGCCATCAAGAAACTTAGTACCTTGTGTCCTAACGCATCGTTGATCAGCATGTCGGCTATCGGCATTGGATACTCATCCTTTGGAGGTGGCCCTGTTCAGATCCCTGAAATCAATGCATACCCGTATCTTGCCGGTCCCTTTCTTCTCTACTGCACAATGTTAGCAACCCATTCTGTGTACCGGCATGGCCTAATAAATTCAGCTTTTAGTTGTCGCTATACTTCTTCTTTAACTTGGTCATAGACGACCGAGTTAAAGCGACGAGGAGGCTGTTTATAAGGCCTAAATCCAGACTTTATAGGTAGCCGATGCTCCACGAGCTCGCGGCTTAGTCCCAGCATCTCGCTATACTCCCATGCAAAGCAATCGACATACGACCAAAGCAACTTTATTACATCGCCTTTTCATCAGGCTGTAAATGTTGGGTTTACAAAGGTTGGCCTCAGGATGCCACCATCACCTATGTCTATTCCTCTAAGGGATCGGTCGACGCAAATCCTTGTTCTAATTTCTCTGCTTCGCTAAAGTTTTCGATGGCCTCGGCAATACCGTCTCTATTAGACTGATATTGTTCTACACGAGACTTTAGCCAATCTAGATTACTCTTGCTAGACATGACTACTATACAAAACAGACCCGCGCTACACAGCTATCTTTACAGACACTGGTACAAAACATCCCTCGGGACATGCTAATAAAAGCATAATCCGAAATATCTCTACCTGATAGACACTCTACTTTGTTGTGAACAGCGTCGACTGATACATCGGCCAATGCCACTTGGGCCAAAGTATCTGCAGGAATGACTTCTACTTCATCGTCGTCCCACTGAATTAGGCACTGATGCAGAGCAGAAGGAATGCAGCAGTTCGTGTGAATCCAGTCATGCCCAAGCAGTACGCCGTAGTTACCTTGTACATCGACGACGAAGAATGCTATCGGTAAACGTCTTGTTTCCCATTGTCAACTCCATGGAGAGCACGCCCTTGGCCTCGGAACTCTCGTCGTTGAAGCCGTTGAGCATCAAGTTGGTCTTCTTCAGATCATCCTCGTCCCTGCCAAGTTTCTTCAATGGCAAGAAAGGCATTAGGTTAACAGTAGCGCCACCATCAATAGGCATCCAGGAAATTGGCTTTCCGTCAATGTGACCTCTGACGTAGAGAGGCTTCAGATGGCGGGCCGAGTCCCCGGGCTTCTCAAAAATAGCATTGCGTGGGCCGAGGTTCAGCTGAGTGACCTCGGCCTCATCTTGTGGCAGGGCAAACTCGGCGAGCAGCGTGACGACGTTGATGTCCATCGCCTGGGGTACAAGGCCCCTCGAGACAGGTGAGTAGTCGTCGTCGAGCATGTCATCGTCGTCGTCGCTCGGACTAGGAGCCGGGTTGGTCATCTCAACCGACTTCATCCTCCATACCTGTCTTGTAGTTGGTCGAGGGCGGATTTCCTCAAAAATAGCATCGTGCTCATCCTCGGCTTTCTTCTCGTGCATATCCTGTGCTCATAATCGTTGCAGACGTCTCTTTTGTGATTTGGACATGCCTGGAGGGGCCCAAGATGGTTGTGGCTTGGTGCCAGTGCTACTACTTGGTTCCTGTCAACTCTAGCCGAAGTGGTACTAGCCCCCTTCAGCCTCGTGCACTCTGTACTTGGAGGGGCCTTCGCTGCGAACCCCGGTAATCGGATCGGCCTTGTTCGTCCGATCGAACAGGCTTCGGCGTGGGCTCCGGCCGAAGCCTGGTCCATAGCCTTCCTGGACCATAGCCTACTGCAGGACTTGGCTAACCTCTAAAAAAGTTCTGGTTGTCTAATCTTCTTTAATCTCGGAACGTATCCATTAAAAGCTAGTTCCACCAAATCCCTTTCTGTAATACTAAGGCTAAAACATCGATTTCTAGTATCCCTAAAACGATTGATGTACTTGGAGACACTCTCTGTAGATTTTGCCTAACCGATGTCAGTGTGAAAGTCTAAGTTTTGTCTTGCCCAGTGTAAAAGTAATCATGGAATTTTCGTTCCAAATCTTCCCACGTCTGAACGGAGTTCGGCGGGAGCGCCGAAAACCAAGTGAAAGCGGTGCCAGATAGCGAGAGAGAAAATAGTCTAATTTTTGGAGAGTCCATCCTGCTAGCTTCTCCACACTGTGCTAAAAATTGACTAACATGCTCTAGTGTGGTTTTGCTACCCTCACCGTCGAACTTAGTGAATTCGGGGATTCTATAGCCATGGGGGTAGGGTATCGTATCGAAATGATCGAGATATGGCTTATGGTAAATCCTAAACCGACCCTTAGGCACAAAGCTGGTGCATTCCCTAAATAGTGCGTGGATTCGCTCCTCTAGGTCATCTTGGCCTGCTGCCTGTGCACGTCTCTCATGCGGGGGCGCGACACGCTGCGGGATATCGGCGTGTCGGCCATGAGCCTCTTCCCTACGCGCTAGCTGTACGACGTGCTCAAGCCCAGGTGCCTGTGCATGTGGTGCGGGCAGCGTGGGTAGGGCTGGTACCGGCGCAGGTGGTGGTGGTGCGTGGTACGTAGTGTTAGTTTGGTCGTAAGCATAATGACTAGTCTCGGCCATGGGTGTTGAGGCCGGAGACGTAATGGTCTTGCCAGTGCTACCGTCAGTTCTGCTGTACACATGATTTACCGGAGGTACACTAGCAATAGGGATTGGAGGTACGGCCTCAGTAAAGCCGAACCTTCTAAGAGTCCACCTCTACTTGAGAGCTAACTGCCGAATCTAAACGGTTGGCTAGCGAAGCGCTAACGGCCTAATCTACTGATGCGGCTATTTTTTGCTCAATCTCTAAAGAAGATAACGAGGCGATGTGGGCGTTACCTGGATCCGAGCAAGGTCGGTGGCGATGATGTCGTGCTTGATGAAGCCTGCATGTGTCTTGACGTAGCCCCTAAGCATCATGGCTTGGAGCGCCTTCAACTTTGCCTCGATCTCTGCTCGTCTTCTGCGGGAATATCTTCAAGAGTAGGTGTTAGGATGTTACGTTGTCGATATCCGGGCCTCCTATGGTGTCCATCGGCGGTGTAGACGTGGTAGTCATTGTGGATGTACCGGTGGCCGATGCAGACATACCCGTCATGTTGGCGTAGCTTTTCCCCAGTGGAGTCGCCAAAAAGTGTGTTGACACGAAAACGTGCCACCGCACTTGGGTCAGTTTGACGATCCAAAAGTGTGCGGATACTTAGGGACAAGCCTAAGCGTAACATAGCACTGACGTCGTGTTCCGACTACCCTTAGCCATGGTAAGGGGGGTAGAGTCGCCAGGCAATCAGATCACACAAAATAATCCAATTAGCCGAAAGAAATATATTAAACAGAATAAATCAACAAACCGGTCGGAGTTTGTCTGCTTCGAAGTATGGTGCAAAGGGGGTCACCGAAGTATACCTTCGGCGTCTGATATGAAGTGTCCCACCGAAAGGTACCTTCGGCATTCAGACTGATCTGGTCGAAGATGAACTCCAAATGGATCTAGACACGACAATCACCTCTGAACAGCGGGGTTCGGCGCGAAGTCTCTGGTACAGTAAGAAACAAAATAAGGACTCAGGCGCAACGCACGAACGTGACTTCATCCAGAGCGGGGTGGCGAGCGTGGCGAAGCCTATCGTGATGAAGTCTGCTGACGGAGCGCGTTGTCGAAGAAAAAGTCTCGATGAAGGGTGTCCTGTCAACCTCCGAAACCAATCTATCAGCTCCGGACACCTCCGACGAAGTAGATCTGAACGTAGGTAACCTGCAACAGATAAGATTCGAAGTACTGATTCGTCCTGATGACCGAATTCTAGCAAGTGTTGCACTAGTAGCGAGATAGCAATTGTTACGCAGATTAGCAGATACTTCATTGGCGAAGTACAAGGCGATAGCAATCGATTATGTAGATTAACGGATACTTCACAAGCGAAGTAACAAGGGTTACCACTATTCCGAAGTGGTCGTCGGAGGGCTTCCAGGCAAACCCACGAAGAGTACAGAAAAGTAAATATAAAGTAAATGTGATTCAAAGCTAGGGCTTTGTGATTGATTTGTGTTGGGGGCCGTTGAACTGGCTTTGCCTCTATATTATAGGGGCTATCCCTCTGATCTAATCTGCTATAATTCGGTTGAATAGAGATAAAAACTTAGTCGGAATCATGTCCAACTCTATCTCTACCGAAGTGGGGCCTTCAGCTAGGCCCATCGAAGCCTGCTCCTCGGGCTGAAGCTTCGGCTGCGTGGGCCTCCGAAGGCTTCCTGGCTGAAGGCCGTGGGCTGGCTAGAAGCTTCTGGAGCCCACAGCCCAATGGTCCTTCGGCCCTATAGGGCTTCGGCCTGACCTGGGAAATGTCTATTTTTGGCCCAAATTACCAAAATTGATATTTTAACAATCTTAGCCATTGATGCCATTTTTTGCTATCAACAGAACGTTTTCCACAGGTTGTCCATGGTACCTCCGAATCGACTCACGCAGTAGGAAGCCACGGAGGATGGGTTCGAAGAGGTGAAGGAGAGAGAGCCTGAAGCTATCACAGTCAAGGTAGGGTCTCAGGAAGTCCCAATCCCGAAGACCCTCGTTGACAAAGAACGATGGAGGAAAGTCCCCTAGTCCAGCCGAGGCCATCACCGAAGCCCGGTCCGATCGGCCTAATGAGACCGGCCCGACCGACAAGGTACAAGGAAAGGTTCTCACCAAGTGCAAAGAATACGAGGCCGACCCGGGTAATTCTTGTTCGGCCAAAAATCACAGGAACAAGTTTGTGGCGCCCGGTACTAAACCACAACCATCTTGGGAACCTCCAAGCATGTCCAAATCACAGAATTGGTGCCTAAAACGTCTACGGTCACAGGATTTCCACGAGAAGAAGGCTGAGGATGAGCGAGACGCTATCTTTGAGGAAATCCACCGTCGTCCAGTCGTGAAGAAAATATGGAAACCTAAGCCAGTTGAGGCGAACAAGCTGGCTCCCATTCCGAGCGACGACGACTACACACCCATCTCCGAGGGACCCGTACCTCAGGCAATGGGCATAAACATCATCATACTTCCCGCCGAGTTCGCACTACCACAAGACGAGGCTGAGGTCGCTCAATTGAGCCTCGGCCCACGATATGCTATTTTTGAGAAGCCCGAGGATACGGCTCGTCACCTAAAGCCCCTCTACGTCAAGGGGAACATTGACGGGAAGCCAATCTCTAGGATGCTTGTCGACGGTGGCGCCGCTGTCAATTTAATGTTGTACTCTCTTTTGAAGAAGCTCGGCAGGGGCGAGGAGGACCTAAAGAAAACCAACCTAAGTCTCAACAGCTTCAACGATGAGAGCTCCAAAGCAAAAGGTGTACTCTCCCTGGAGTTTATGGTGGGCAACAAGACGTTGCCGATGGCATTCTTCGTTGTCGATGTGCAAGGTAACTACAGTGTGCTACTTGGGCGTGATTGGATTCACACAAATTGTTGTATTTCATCTACTTTGCACCAGTGCCTAATGCTGTGGGACGGCGATGACGTGGAGGTTGTGCCAGCAAATACTTTGGCCCAAGTAGCATTGGATGATGTGTCTATTGACATCGTACATGATAAAGTAGAGTGTCTATCAGGTAGAGACATCTCAGATTACAACTTCTTTAGCGTGTCTGGGGGACGTTTTGTGCCCGTGTCTATGAAGTCGGCTGGTGTAGCATGACTATTTCTAAACTAATAGTCATGTCTAGTAAGAGTAATCTTGATTGACTACGATCTCGTGTGGAGTAATATCGATCTTCTAAAGACGGTATTGCCGAAGCCATTGAAGATTTTAGCGAAGTAGAAAAATTAGGTCAAGGTTTTGCGTCGGTCGATCTTCTAGAAGAGGTCGATATAGGCAATGGTAGCATTACAAGGCCGACTTTTGTAAACAAAAATTTACAAGCTAGCGAAAAGGCTGAAGTGATAAAGTTTCTTCGGTCATATGTTGAATTTTTTGCATAGGAGTATAGTGAGATGCCCGGACTAAGCCATGAGCTCGTGTATGGCCGGGTTAAAGAGGAGATAGAACAGTTACTCAAGGCTGAATTTATTAGGCCATGCAGGTATGCTAAATGGGTTGCTAACATCGTGCCTATAGAGAAGAAAGGGAGCGACAAACTACAAGTTTGTATTGATTTCAGGGATCTAAACAAAGCCACTCTAAAGGACGAGTATCCCATGCCGATAGCCGACGTGTTGATCAATGATGCTTCAGGACACAAGGTACTAAGTTTTCTTGATGGCAATGTTGGTTATAATCAAATCTTTATGGCCAAAGAGGACGTCTACAAGACAGCCTTTCGATGCCCTGGTTTTGTCGGCTTATTCAAGTGGGTCGTTATGACTTTTGGTTTAAAGAATGCTGGCGCTACATATAAACATGCTATGAACTTGATCTTTCATGACTTGCTGGGAGTTATGCTAGAGGTCTATATAAATGATGTTGTAGTTAAATCGGATGCTATGGGTAACCACCTAGCCGATTTGAGAGTTGCCTTTGATAGAATGTGTCAATATGGCTTGAAGATGAACCCACTCAAGTGTGCTTTTGGGGTGTCGGCGGGCAAGTTCTTCGGATTCATGATTCATGAAATAGGTATTGAGATTGATCCTAAGAGGCTTGAGAAGATTAGGAACTTTGAAGCGCCGACATGCAAGAGAGATGTACAAAAGTTGCTAGGCAAGATGAACTATTTGTGTCGCTTTATATCTAACATGTCTGGCAAGATTGATGCTTTTGTCCCCATACTCCGGCTAAAGAATGAGGCTGAGTTCATTTGGGGGGCAAGTCAGCAAAGCGCTTTTGAGAAGATTAAAGAGTGCTTGTCATCACCGCCCATGGTGAGCACACCAAAAGTCAGGATTCCATTTCGGCTATACATTGTTGTAGAAGATAGCGTGATAGGAGTCGTGCTAACTCAAGAGGTGGAGGGAAAAGAGTACATCATCACATTCTTGAGCCACCGCTTTCTGGATGTCGAGACATGGTACGTGTTTGTCGAGCGCTTGTGTTTATCACTTTATTATGCATGTACCAAATTACACCACTATCTTCTCCCTAGCACATGTATTGTTTCTTGTCAAACCGATGTCATAAAATACATGTTACAAAAGCCAATTCTAAGTGGTAGAATCGGAAAGTGGGCTTATGCTTTGATTGAATATGATTTGGCTTATGAACCTCTAAGAGCTATGAAAGGTCAAATTGTCGCTAACTTTATAGTTGATCACCACGTAGATGTCAATTGGGGTAGCAACTTTGCTCTAGTTGAAGTAGTGCCATGGAAACTTTATTTGATGGTTTAGCTTGCAAAAATGGCTAAGGTATTGGAGTAGTTCTCATATCACCTAGTTTATGCGCTTTGAGACCTCAGCCTGTTTTGAATTTCCTTATACTAATAATCAAGCAGAATATGAAGCTTTATTGCTAGAACTTGAATTGCTAGGTTCCATGGGTATTAAACATGTTCATGCATATGGTGATTCTCTGTTAGTTGTACAATAAGTAGCTAAAATTGCTCAATATTTTAATGGTTTGCTAAATAGCTACTTGGATAAATGTTTAGACATAATTCCTACCTTTGATGACTTCAAAATTTCTCACGTGTCCAGAGAAGCCAATTCAATTGCAAATGATTTGGCTCAACAAGCATCTCGCTATCAAGTCAGGAAAGGAAAATTTTTCATACATGGAAGATTCATGCTTGAACTCCCTACTAAAGCCAGAGGCTTCGGGCGGACACGAGGCCCATCAGACCCTCCGGACCGGACCCCTTCGCCCACCAAAGGGTTTTGCGCGCCGGAGCCCTTCGCACGCCGGACCCCTCCGTCGAAGGGCTTCAGTCCGATCGGCTCCGCACAACCGATCTGACTGGCCCCCGGTAGGAACAGGAGTGGCTCGGGGGGCACTTTGGAATTTACAAATTAGATGCCACTTTGGAAAAGGAATTGGCGAACCCTCCAGGAATCCATAAGGATGATTGGAGAATTTCAATCGTCTAGTAACTAAAAGATCCTAATCAAAGGGTTGATCAAAAAATTCGGTGCCAAGCGTTTAAATTTGTGTTGCTGGACGATGTGTTATATCGCCGAACTATTGATGGAGTACTTTTAAAGTGCTTAGATGCCGATCAATCTATAGTGTCCATAGGAGAAGTTCGTAAGGGGCTTTGTGGCACTCATCAGTCGGCTCAAAAAATGAGTTGGATGTCAAAAGAGCGGGATTTTATTGGCCGACTATGACTGAAGATTATTTTAAGTATTATAGAGAGTGTGAAGCATGTCAAAAGTTTGGTAATATCTAGTTGGCTCCTGCGTCGCTAATCAACCCTATTATCAAACTATGGCCATTCCGAGGTTGGGGCTTGTACTTCATCGGCCAAATTCATCCTCCCTCCTCAAAGGAGTATCGGTTCGTGTTGATGGCAATAGATTATTTTACCAAGTGCACCGAGGCCATGCCTGTAACACCCCAAATTTTCAAAGAAATAAAAATACATTTTATTATATTTTTTTGGAAAAGATTATTTTTGAAATTCCTTTAATGACATTTGTGCTCCAAATGAACTAGAACCTAGAGGAAATATCCAAACCAGAGCCTAAGAAAATTTATATGTGATCTCAAGACCAAGACCTATTTTGAGAATTTTTACAAATTTTTATCACCCTTGGAAGCAACCCAAATATTTTAAACCAATTTCAGTAATTAAATTTATTCAAAAATGAATTTAAACAGTAGCGGGCCCCTTTCCCCAATTCTCCCCCAACTAGCCGGCCCAGCCCACTCCCTCCCCGCGTCCCTCACTAACAGTCGGGCCCCTCGTGTCAGCGACCCCCTCCCTTCACGCGCGCGCACCCGACAGCTCGACCCCACCTGTCGGCGCCAACGCCCCCCCCCCCCGCACCCGACGCCTTGGCCCCACCCGTCAGCCGCCACGCCCTCGCCCCGTGCCCGCTGCCCAGTGGCCCCACCTATCAGATCCATCTTCCCCACAGGATTCGCCCCCAAATCCCCCTCCCCCTCGTCGGCCGAAGACCTAACTCCCCTCGGATCTGCCCCCACCGGCCCCCTCCCATTAAATCGACGCCGGCATTCAATCCCCCGCAGCCCACCGACCGTTTCCCCTCTTAATTCCACGCGTAATCACCCCAGAGCCGTCGCTCGCATGCATGGAAAGTACCTCGCCAGCGTTTACTCTCGGCCTCCCCCGATTGCGCCCCCTTTGACCCCGCCGACGCCCCTACTTAAACCCCCGACCACCGCCGCTCTCAACCCCCACGCCCATTTCACGTCTAGGCCAAACAGAGCGCCGCACTTTGGTTTTAACGCTACACCGCCACCCGTGCTCCAGCCGCCGCTCACCGTCGCTGGAGTCCTTCTCCACCCTCGGTGACCGCACCATTGTGACCGCTGATGCCACCCCGACCTCATCCACCCATCCATCGCCACCGAAGACCGCCAGAACTGTGTCGTCGCCGAGGACCCAAACTCCTTCGTCGCCCTCGCTCGTCGCTGGCTGCACTCCGTCGAACTCCGACCACCGCAACGGTACCCTCGTGTTCCCCATAGTCCCCTCTTTCCGTTTTTAGCCCTAGCAAGGCCGGGTAGCCTTCGTCGTCGCCGGAATCGCTCACCAACGCACCGCCGGAGTCGGGGAAGAAGGGTACTTTACCCCTCCCGATGCATGCCATGCTGGATTCAGTCTTGGTTGCACGATCTTGATCCAACGGCGGGGATTAATGCACTTGCGGGGTTTAATCTCGACCGTCCATCTCAACTTAAGGGGTACCGTGCGATCTCACGTGTCCGTTTTCACTTAAAACCCCCCGCCTCGCTCGTCACCATCCGATCGCGATCCAACGAGATCCGTGATCCAGCGCACGCGCATAGTGCACGGGTTCACGGTGGGTTCGGCTCATCGTGGACCGACGACCGTTTGGATTTAATTTAAATTCCAGAAATAGTGTTAAACTTGTAAAATTCATATCTTGCTCATTTTAACTCCAAATTTTACCATTTCAACTCCAGAAAATTTATAAGTTTATTCTCTGCAGGTTTATGCAATAAAAACAGTAGGTTTACTTTGAGTAATTTATTTTTATTTAATAGAGTATTCAAATGCACTTTAGGATGAACTCAAAATTTGTCCATTTCAATTTTAGAAAAATTTATGTTTTTATCCTCTTCATATTGGTGTAATAGAAACAATAGGTTTATTCTGAACTTTTATTATTAATTAATTGGAAGTTTAAAATACATTAGGATACATTTTTATTCCTTTTTAGAAAATTCCTAACTCCATCAAAAGTTCATTTTTAATTCATATAATAATTTCAGAAGTTTAATAACTTTATTTTCCTTAATTTAACCCAATCAAGACCTATATGCTTATTGTGTGGTTTTGGATTGTTTAATTGAATGTTACGTTTATTTTATTCATATCGAAAAGACTATGACGTCGTCGAGGAGCCGGAATACTTCCCGAAAGTTCCTCCCTCTCCTTTAGATCCTCGACCTTGAAGTGAAAACTCAAGCCATGCTATCTAGCCTAAACTCCTTGTCACCATACTATTAGTACTATTAGCTAGTGTCTGATGTATTGACACAATTGTTACAGGTTAAAATGAGTTGTAGCAATTTGGAATCTACTATATGATCCCCGTTATTCTTATCTCTGGAATTATGTTGGTGATAGAGTTATGGTTAAGTGTATGCATGGTAGGTTCTAGGTGCAAGCTAGGGCATTGGTCGGTAGCACTCGGGGCACTATAAGAACCGATCTGCGGGATCCGTTGCAATACATTTCTGTACTAACCACAAGTCTAGTGGGTAAGTCCTAACTAAGGTATGGAGTGTTCCAATCCGAGGCACCACTTGGAGATTGGTCAAGCAGCACCTGTGGGTGGCTTGTACCGACGTGGCACAAAAGGGGGTGCGACGTTAGCCGGGATACGGCCTGGCGCACCGGCGAAACCTAGAGCGGGTGATTATCGCTTGGCATGAGTTCCCGTGGTATGGGTCATCTCATTACACTTTGGTGTTTGGGATCAGTGCGTGCCTTGTGGGTACAGTGGTACACCTCTGATCAGAGTCTTAAATCTTTTCGAAAAGCCGAGCCCACAGTCAAGGGCGGGTTGCGTGATATCCCACGGTTAATTTACTTTTAATGAATGTGCATGATGACTTGGCATGTAAGGACTGTTGAGCGAGGAGGGAAAATGTACTCCTCGAGTTAGATGGTATTATGTTGTTCATGTTTAATATTCCGCATGATTAAAGTTGGCAACACTAAATGCTATAACTGAAAAATGTACTTTTCCACACTTTTAGCCATTTTCATTCCTTTGTTATTATCCTGCATTATTATTGCATCCTCGGTGGCTTGTTGAGTACTTTTTGTACTCATACCCATTGGACAAACACTTCAGAGGCTGCTTACTACGAGGAGGATGGTCTAGAGTAGCGACCCAGTCAAGAGGAAGGTCCCAAAGAAGACGTTCGTCATGCTGTTTCTTTTCGTTGTTTATTTTATTTTTACACTTATGTAATAATGTGGTCTGCGTGCCACGAATGATTGCTCGTATGTACGTTGTCGCATGATGAACCTCTTGTTATTATTGTTTTTCTTTGAAATTCAATAATGTTCCGATTTAGTAAATCGGGGCGTCACAAGATGGTATGAGAGCCGACTTGACTGTAGGAAGCCAAACGGACCAGCCTAACACTTAGTTTTGATAAACTCTATTTCGTAAAAACTTACTTCATCACTTTGTTCCTTCCCTTATTTTTTTCAACTTGTTGTTTTTGTAGATGTCAGTCTACCAAGTCCACAGTTTTTGCCGTCACTTCGAGGGCTTCGTCCGGGAGCTCCGGATGATGGTGACCTTCCTCGGGTTCCTCTTCGAGCCCAAGTTCCATGGCGTCTACATGGAAGAGTTCGCAGGACCGTGTGACGTCTCCCTCACCATCCATGGGTCCTGCGACCACTTGTCGTTCTTCACGGCAGCACTTGGGGGCCCGACCTTCGACGTCGCATGCCAACGCGTCGCTCTCCAAGCCCTCATGGAACTGAGGATGATCTACGACGATCGCCTTTAGAACTCGTCCTTCTGGCTTGTGCCGAAGCGCACTCCCGGCGCCCACTGTAGTATCTACATCAGAGTCCACTCCGATCGTGATCCGGTCATGGCCCGGCAGACGCGTCTTCTTCAGGACATGGACGACCTCCATACCGAGGTCATGCTCGATGCCAAAGAGCACCACGAGGCGGTCGAGTTTCTTCGTTAGGAGATGAAGAGCCTGATCCAACAGAATGGCGAGATGCAGCGTAAGATTATACAGCTGCAGAAGGACATTGCGGAGATGATTCCCCTCGTCCCGAGGAGGAAGAAGCCCATCCGAGAGCCCGCCCCTCGTCCCAAGAGGATCCCACCGCACCCCACGCCCACCGGACCATCCAGCTCTAGCGTCCCTGCTTCGCGCCCCGCCATCATCGCCGACCCTATTATCGAGAACTTTCTTGAGCCCACCATCCCTCAGGACCCTCGTGGTTCCGAGAGCATGGATACCATCCTTGATGGCGAGTAGACGGTAGTTTCATTGTTTGATTTTAATAATTTTATGAGTGTGGTACCACCACAATGACTTGTGTTGTGGGTGGGTTAGAATAAGAGCTTTGATGTAATGAACATTATTACCACTTATATATATGAGCCCCTCTGGGCTGTTTTTGGGTAAAGTTTTTTTAAAGTTTTTCTCTTATGACTAAAATTTTTTGTGTGCTCAGAAGATGGCCGATAACCAGAACACCGGGTCCAACAATAGAGAAGGGGAAAGCAATGGATTGCCCGGAAGTGTTGTGCCCAACAAGGGCGTCATGGGCCAACGTCAGACTGGGCCACCATCCGCCAACCATCCCACCTTGGCGAAGATGATGGCAAATCAAAACCAGTTGATCACCGCCCTTCTGACCCAAATGCAGCACCAACAGGCACAGTTGGATTGGCTGCAACAACAGAACATGGAGCCCATCCCACGTGCACTAGCCCCCGCTCCCGCGCCTCAACTCTCGGAGTTCTTGCGCGTGCGACCCCCAATCTTCTCTAGCACGACAAACCCCATGGAGGCCGGTGATTGGCTCTGGACCATTGGGAAGAAGTTGGACCTCCTTCCCTACACCGACCGAGAGAGAGTGGCGTTCGCCACTCACCAGCTATAGGGTCCCGCCGTGGAATGGTGGGACAACTATCATGAGTCCCAGCTAGAGGACCACGAGGTGACTTGGGCGGAGTTCACCATCGCCTTTCGCATCACCCACGTCCCCGCCAGAGTCGTCGTGGTCAAGCAGTAGGAGTTCCGGGACCTACAGCAGGGAAGTCGGACCGTCATGGAGTACCTCCATGAATTCAACCGCTTGGCCCGCTACGTGCCAGAAGAAGTGCGGACCGATGCTCTCCGCCAGGCTAAGTTCCTCCGGGGACTTAAGGATGAGCTCTTCATCCAGCTCGTCGCCACCGACTACACCAACTTCCAGCGGCTGGTGAACAAGGTGCTCATCCAAGAGACTGAGCAAAACAAGCTGGACCTCAAGAAGAGGAAGATGATCGCGTTCAAGCATCATCAGGCAAACCCTCAGAGGCCTCGCTTCGTCCCTCCGCCGCCGACACACGCCTACCATCCTCGACCCGTCTACAGGCCGCCGCATGCCACCAAGGGATCCAACGTTGGGCATCCTCGCCCTGCTCCACCAGCTCCGGCCGCTCAACCGGCACCCGCCGCCAAAGCTCCGATCATGAGGGACCGCAACGGAAAGTCGGTCGTCTGCTTCAACTGCCGGAAAGAAGGGCACTACTCGCACCAATGTCCTCACCCCAAGCAGCCCCAAGGCGCGGTGCCCAACCAAGTAGTGCGTGCCCACGTCAACCACATCAGCGCGGAGGAAGCTCAGGAGGCTCCCGAAGTCGTACTCGGTATGTTCATCGCAAATTCCATACCTACAATAGTATTATTTGACTCCGGGGCAACACACTCCTTCATATCTTAGGGCTTTGTGAAAACAAATGACTTGGAAGTACTCCCTCTGTCCGCCCCCATGATGATTGCCACCCCCGGCAAAAAGACCCTAGCCAATATGTTCATCCCGAAAGTAAGGATAGAAATCCAAGGAGTACTATTCTGGGTCGATCTAGTTCTCATCGAGTGCACCAGACTCGACCTCATCCTAGGGATGGACTGGTTGATGAAACACAAGGGAGTAATTGACTATGCCAGCAAGTCCGTCACTGTGACCAACTCTGAGGGCGAAGCCGTCACTTTTCAGATGACCAACCATGGTTTTAGCGGGGTATCCCTTCACTCGCTCGCCCTAGAAGAAGTGCATGTGGTCAGAGAATACATGGACATCTTCCCGGAAGACCTACCAGGGATGCCTCCCAAGCGGGACATCGAATTCAGAATCAAACTTGTCCCCGGGACCACCCCAATCTCCAAGCACCCATACCGGATGGCCGCCAATGAACTAGCCGAAGTTAAGAGCAATATTGAGGACCTAGAAAATAAAGGGTACATCCGACCGAGTACCTCACCCTAGGGTGCACCGGTTATCTTCGCCATGAAGAAGGACAAGACCAAGAGGATGTGCGTGGACTATAGGGCCTTGAACAATGTGACCATCAAGAACAAGTACCCACTGCCTCAGATCGATGACCTATTCGATCAACTAAAGGGATCCTCTGTGTTCTCCAAGATCGACCTCAGGTCAGGCTACCACCAATTGAGGATTAGGGAAGAAGACATCCCCAAGACTGCCTTCACATCCCACTACGGACTTTACGAGAATACTGTGATGTCGTTCGGACTCACGAATGCCCCAGCCTTCTTCATGAACATGATGAACAACGTATTCATGGAGTTCTTGGATAAGTTCATCGTGGTATTCATCGACGATATCCTCGTCTACTCCAAAACCAAGGAAGACCATGAAACTCACCTCCGCTGACCCTCGAAAAGCTAAGGGAACATCAATTGTACGCCAAATACATCAAGTGCGAGTTTTGGTCGTCCGAGGTGAAGTTTCTCGGACATGTCATATCTACCGGAGGAATAGCAGTGGACCCCACTACTGTAGAAGCAGTGACCAATTGGCTACAACCCACGAACATGACCGAGATCTGGAGTTTTCTTGGATTGGCCGGATATTTTCGCCGATTCATCGAGAACTTCTCAAATATAGACAAGCCCATGACCAGGCTACTGTAGAAGGAAGTAAAGTTCGAATGGACTTCGGACTATGAAGAATGCTTCTAGACCCTTAAGAAAAAGCTTGTGTCAGCCCCGATTCTGACCCTACCAAACATCCAGAAGGACTTCCATGTCTACTGTGATGCCTCTCGCCAAGGGTTGGGGTGTGTATTGATGCAAGATGGGAAGGTGATATCTTATGCCTCTCATCAGCTAAGGCCATATCAGCTAAATTACCCGACCCATGACCTAGAATTGGCAGTCGTGGTTCCTGCCTTAAAGATATGGAGACATTACCTTGTGGGTAATCGGTGTGAGGTATTCACCGATCACAAGATCCTCAAGTACATATTCACCCAACCTTACCTGAACCTCAGACAGAGAATATGGTTAGAGCTGATCAAAGATTATGACTTAGGCATCCACTATCATCCAAGCAAGGCAAACATGGTGGCAGACGCCCTAAGCCGAAAAGGTTACTGTAATGCCATCATGGTGCAAGACTAGGCCCCGTTGTTATACAAGGAGATGGAACAGTTGAATCTAGGGATCACTACTAGAGCATACCTCGCTGCCCTAGAGACCAGACCTATCTTGATGGACCAGATCCGTGAGGCACAGAAGGAAGACCCGGACATCTTAGAGATCCAGCAGAACATGAGGAAAGGTAAAGCCCCAGGATTCTCCGAGGACGAGAATGGTATCGTCTGGTTCGGAAAACTGGATATGCGTGCCCGACAAGCCAGAGTTAAAGGCCCTCATCCTTCAAGAGGCCCATGAAACTCTATACTCCATACATCCCGGGAGTACAAAGATGTACCAAGACCTAAAGGAGAAATATTGGTGGGTCAGTACGAAGAGGGAAATAGCTGAGTATGTGGCCAAGTGCGACACATGCCGACGAGTCAAGGCAAAGCACCAGAGACCTGCCGGATTATTGCAACCCCTCAAGGTCCCCGAATGGAAGTGGGAAGAAATAGGAATGGACTTCATCACGGGACTGCCCAGGACCCAAGTTGGTCATGACTCTATCTGGGTGATCATCAATCGACTCACCAAGGTGGATCATTTCATCCCCATCAAAACGACTTACACCGTCACTAGATTGGTTGAGTTGTACATGACCCAAATTGTGTGCCTGCATGGAGTTCCAAAGAAGATCGTATCTGACTGATGGAGTCAGTTTACCTCCAAGTTTTGGAAGAATTTTCAAGAAGAAACTCGGCACCCGGCTAAACTTCAGCACCGCCTATCATCCACAGACCGATGGTCAAACCGAAAGGGTAAACCAGGTGTTGGAGGATATGCTTAGGGCTTGCGCTCTAGACTTTGGCGGAATGTGGGATAAGAACTTGCCATATGCGGAGTTCTCCTACAAAAACAGCTACCAAGTCAGCCTACAAATATCCCCTTTTGAAGCACTTTATGGGCACAAGTGCAGGACACCGGTACTCTAGGATTAGACCGGAGAGTCGCAGCTATTCGGGACAGACATATTACGAGAAGCCGAAGAGAAAGTTAAAATCATTATGGATAGATTGAAGATAGCTCAGTCCCGACAAAAGAGCTATGCCGATAACTGACGAAGAGACCTAACCTTTGTGGAGGGCGACTATGTCTATCTCCGAGTCACTCCCCTCCGTGGCACCCAAAGGTTCAACATGAGAGGCAAGTTAGCACCCCGTTATGTCGGACCCTTTCAAACCCTCCGACGGCAAGGAGAAGTGGCATATCAGCTTCAGCTACCTCCATCTTTGGCAGGAGTCCATGATGTGTTCCACGTCTCTCAGCTGAAGAAGTGTCTCTGTGTGCCCACCGAATAGGCCGACCTCCAACAGCTCAACGTCCAAGAAGACTTGACCTACATTGAGAAACCCGTCCGGATTCTAGAAGTTAAGGAAAGGGTAACCAGAAGCCATGTGGTTCGTTTCTGCAAGGTTCAGTGGGACAACCACCCCGTCGACGAAGCCACATGGGAAAAAGAAGATGAGTTAAAAGCCCAATACCCCGAGCTATTCAAGTAACTTTCCGAATCTCGAGGACGAGATTCTTTGTAAGGGAGATAGGATTGTAACACCCCAAATTTTCAAAGAAATAAAAATACATTTTATTATATTTTTCTGGAAAAGATTATTTTTGAAATTCCTTTAATGACATTTGTGCTCCAATGAACTAGAACCTATAGGAAATATCCAAACCAGAGCCTAAGAAAATTTATATGTGATCTCAAGACCAAGACCTATTTTTGAGAATTTTACAAAATCTTATCACCCTTGGAAGCAACCCAATATTTTAAACTAATTTCTGCAATTAAATTTATTCAGAATGAATTTAAATAGTAGTGGGCCCCTTTCCCCCAATCTCCCCCAACCAGCCGGCCTAGCCCACTCCCTCCCCGTGTCTGTCACTGATAGTCGAGCCCCGCACGTCAGCGACCCCCTCCCTCCGCACGCGCGCACCCGACAGCTCGACCCCACCTATCGGCGACAACGCCCCCCCCCCCCCCCCACCCCCGCACCCGACGCCTCGGCCCTACCCATCAGCCGCCATGCCCTCGCCCCGCGCCCACTACCCAGTGGCCCCCACGTGTCAGATCCATCTTCCCCATGGGATCCGCCCCCAAATCCCCTACCCCTCACCGGTCGAAGCCCTAACTCCCTCGGATCCGCCCTCACCGGCCCCCTCCATTAAATCGCCGCCAGCATTCAATCCCCCGCGGCCCGTCGACCGTTTCCCCTCTTAATTGCACACATAATCGCCCCGAAGCCGTCGCTCGCATGCATGAAAAGTACCTCATCGGCGTTTACTCTCGGCCTCCCCCGATTGCGCCCCCTCTGACCCCGCCGACGCCCCTACTTAAACCCCCGGCCACCGCCGCGCTCAACCCCCACGCCCATTCACGTCTAGGCAAAACAGAGCGCCGCACTTCGGTTTTTAACACTACACCGCCAACCCGCGCTCCAGTCGTCACTCACCGTCGCTGGAGTCCTTCTCCACCCTCAGTGACTGCACCCTTCGTCGCCCTCGCTCATCGCTGGCTGCACTCCGTCGAACTCCGACCACCGCAACGGTACCCTCGTGTTACCCGTAGTCCCCTCTTTCCGTTTTTAGCCCTAGCAAGGCCGGGTAGCCTTCGTCGTCGCCGGAATCGCTCACCAACGCACCGCCGGAGTCGGGGAAGAAGGGTACTTTACCCCTCCCGACGCGTGTCGTGCCGGATTCAGTCATGGCTGCATGATCTTGATCCAACGGCGGGGATTAATGCACTTGCGGGGTTTAATCTCGACCGTCCATCTCAACTTAAGGGGTACCGTGCGATCTCACGCGTCCATTTTCACTTAAAACCCCCCACCTCGCTCGTCACCGTCCGATCACGATCCAACGGAGATCCGTGATCCAGCGCACACGCATAGTGCGCGGGTTCACGGTGGGTTCGGCTCACCATGGACCGACGACCGTTTTGGATTTAATTTAAATTCCAGAAATAGTGTTAAACTTGTAAAATCCATATCTTGCTCATTTTAACTCCAAATTTTACCATTTCATCTCCAGAAAATTTATAATTTTATTCTGTGCAGGTTTATGCAATAAAAACAGTAGGTTTACTTTGAGTAATTTATTTTTATTTAATAGAGTATACAAATGCACTTTAGGATGAACTCAAAATTTGTCCATTTCAATTTTAGAAAAATTTATCTTTTTATCCTCTTCATATTGGTGTAATAGAAACAATAGGTTTATTCTGAACTTTTATTATTAATTAATTGGAAGTTTAAAATACATTAGGATACATTTTTATTCCTTTTTAGAAAATTCCTAACTCCATCAAAAGTTCATTTTTAATTCATATAATAATTTCAGAAGTTTAATAACTTTATTTTCCGTAATTTAACCCAATCAAGACCTATATGCTTATTGTGTGATTTTGGATTGTTTAATTGAATGTTACGTTTATTTTATTCGTATCGAAAGGACTACGACGCCGTCGAGGAGCCGGAATACTTCCCGGAAGTTCCTCCCTCTCCTTTCGCTGAGCAAGGCAAGTCACCAAACCAATCTTTTGAGCATATTGAACCCAGTTTTGTTAAACTATCGCTAAAATACATAGGTTATACATGCATTAGTCAAATGAAACCTCTACATTATATTTATTTAGATCCCCGACCTTGAAGTGCAAACCCAAGCCATGCTATCTAGACTAAACTCCTTGTCACCATACTATTAGTACTATTAGCTAGTGTCCGATGTATTGACACAATTGCTATAGGTTAAAAATAAGTCGTAGCAATTTGGAATCTACTATATGATCCCCGTTATTCTTATCTCTGGAATTCTATTGGTGATAGAGTTATGGTTAAGTGTATGCATGGTGGGTTCCGGGTGCAAGCTAGGGCATTGGTCGGTAGCACCTGGGGCACTATAAGGACCGGTCTGCGGGATCCGTTGCAATACATTTCTGTACTAACCACAAGTCTAGTGGGTAAGTCCTAATTAAGTTATGGAGTGTTCCAATCCGAGGCACCACTTGGAGATGAGTCAAGCAGCACCTGCGGGTGGCTTGTACCGATGTGGCGCAAAAGGGGTGCGACGTTAGCCGAGATGCGGCCCGCCGCACCGGCGAAACCTAGAGCGGGTGATTATTGCTTGGAGCATTTCATTCTGAGGTTTTGGCAGGAGTTCCCGTGGTATGGGTCATCTCATTACACTTTGGTGTTTGGGATGAGTGCGTGCCTTATGGGTACAGTGGTACACCTTTGACCAGAGTCTTAAATCTTTTCGAAAAGCCGAGCCCACGGGTAAGGGCGGGTTGCGTGACATCCCACGGTTAGTTTACTTTTATGAATGTGCATGATGACTTGGCATGTAAGGACTGTTAAGCGAGGAGGGAAAACGTACTCCTCGAGTTAGATGGTATTATGTTGTTCATGGTTAATATTCTGCATGATTAAACTTGACAACATTAAATGCTATAACTGAAAAATATACTTTTTCGCACTTTTA
Source organism: Zizania palustris (assembly GCA_019279435.1). Taxonomy (NCBI): domain Eukaryota; kingdom Viridiplantae; phylum Streptophyta; class Magnoliopsida; order Poales; family Poaceae; genus Zizania; species Zizania palustris. Next base: position 5,531,362 of record JAAALK010000288.1, on the reverse strand, counting down.
GCCATTTTCATTCCTTTGTTATTATCCTGCATTATTATCGCATCCTCGGTGACTTGTTGAGTACTTTTTGTACTCCTACCCATTGGACAAACACTTTAGAGGTTGCTTACTATGAGGAGGATGGTATGGAGTAGCGACCCTGTCAAGAGGAAGATCCCGAAGAAGACGTTCGCCATGCTGTTTCTTTTCGTTGTTTATTTTATTTTTACACTTATGTAATAATGTGGTCTGCGTATTACGAATGATTGCCCATATGTACGTTGTCGCATGATGAACCTTTTGTTATTATTGTTTTTCTTTGGAAATTCAATAATGTTCCGATTTGGTAAATCGGGGCGTCATAGTGCCTCTCAAGAACATGACTCATAATGAGGAAACCAATTTCATCTTGAAGCACATTATACATAGATTCGGTATTCCCCAAACTCTCACTACAGATCAAGGTACTTCATTTATTGCTAAAGAAGTGAGAGACTTTACCGAATTCTATGGTATTAAGTTGATAAACTCTTCACTATACTATGCTCAGGCTAATGGTCAGACCGAGTCTAATAATAAAACTATAATTAAGCTATTAAGAAGGAAATTGAAGAGTTCCCTAAAAGGTGTCATGAAGTGCTTTCTGAGGCGTTATGGGCTTGTAGAGTTGCAAAGCATGGTGTTGCCAAAGTTAGTTCATATGAGTTAGTGTATGGACAAGAAGCTGTTCTACTAGTGGAGGTAGATCTTGGCTCGTTAAGATTTCTTAAGCAAGATGGCTTATCGGTCGATGAATATGAAACTCTTTTGAAGGATAATTTGGAAGAGGTAATTGATAAGAGGTTAAGGGCTCTAGAAGCTATAAAAAAGATAAGAGGAGAGTGGCTAGATCCTACAACAAAAGAGTCAAAGAAAAATCGTTTCAAGTTGGTGACTAGGTTTGGAAGATGATTTTACCCTTAGGCACTAAAAGCCCCAAATTTGGTAAATGGTCGCCTAGTTGGGAAGTCCCATTTAAGGTAGCCAAAATTGCTCCAGGTAATGCATACTTATTAGAGTCTCTACAAGGAGAGCGATTTCGGAGAGCTTTAAATGGCATGTATTTGAAAAAATACTTTCTAAGTGTGTGGCAAAGTGCTTAAAGTGTCAAAAGGCCGATATGGAGTGTATCGTCCTTAGCCCGTTGTACTTTTAGCTCACTTAGTTTGCTAAAAGGAAGTGGGCATGTGTTGATAGCAAAAAATGGCATTAATGGTCGAAATTGTTAGAATATCAATTTTGGTAATTTTGGGCCGAAAATATACAACTCCTGGTACAGGCCGAAGCCCTGAATTGTTGGAGGCCCATCTTCATGGAGCCTCGGAGGCCTTGGCCTGCTTCACAAGCTGGCTTCGGCCCGAAGGCCCCTTCGGCGACTTGCTTTGCCGAAGCTTCGGCCCAAGGAGTATACTTCGGCGGGTCTGCTGAAGGCCTACTTCGGGTAGGCTTCGGATAGGAGTCTGATAAGGATTCAGGTTGCTTTATCTTTAATAAAACTTTTTCTTGATTAGGCCGAATCTTATCAGATTAGAATTAGATATAGGAAGACTAGACCCTATAAATACAGGGGTGAGATCGGTTCATAGGACCCCCCAACACAGATCAACTCTTCAAACCCTAGTTTGAACCGTACCCTTACTTTTATTTACTTCCCGCATTAGATCAGTACACCTTCGTGGGTTTGCGCTGGAAGCCCTCCGTCGGCCACACCGTAATTGTGGTAAGCCTTCATGGTTCACCTGTGAATCATCCATTAATCTACGTAACAGATTGCTATCACCTTGTTGGCTCGCTTGTGAACCATACGTTAATCTACGTAACAGATTGCTACCCTTCGTTTCATATACTTCTACACTTGGTAATTCGGTCCCCAGGCCAAATTGGCACTTGATCTTCGTTTTGCTTCAAGTTTCACGTTCGGAGCCCCTTTCGCCGAAGGTTTTCGGAGCTAGGAAGCTGGTTTCAGAGGCTGCCGGAGCACCCTTCGGTGAGTCTTCTCTTCGGTCGTTCGTGCCGGATCCGTCACGCTATTGTCGGTCTGGTCAAGTTCCGCGTGCTAGAGCCACTTTGGATCAGAGCCACTCTGCATCGGACTTCGTCACACCAGAGCCACGTCACATCGGACTTCATCGTGCCAGCGCTCCGCATTGGATTTTGTCGTGTCAGAGGTTTCACGTCGAACCCTATCATTCGGAGGCGATTTCGCATCGCGGTCTGTTTGGAGACTGTCTTCGGTCATGTCAATCTGAACGCCGAAGGACACCTTCGGTGCATACTTCGCACCAGACGCTGAAGGCCTCCTTCGGTGACCCTTCGGTGACACTTCACATGGTACACTCTGAATCAATCATGCTCCGTTCAGCCAATTGGTTTATTATATATATATATTTCGGCTAATTGGATTATTTATGTGTGATCTGATTACCTGGCGACTCCACCCTCCTTGCCACTATTAAGGGTAGTCGGAACACGACGTTAGTGTTGTCTTACACTTAGGCTTATCCCTAAGTATCCACACGCTTTTGGATCATCGATCCGGCCCAAGTGCAGGGGCACGTTTTCATGTCAACACCTAGATTAGACCTAGCCACCATGGACTCCTCTTCTCCCTTTTCTTGATCTCAATCATTGAGGTCAAGTATTTCTCGTCTCTCACGTTCGGTGCTAGCATCTTTCTGTGGGAGGAACTCCATCCCTGTACGTGTGGATTTCATGGAGACGTTGCTCCAAAGTGACGCTTGTGACCATCACCACGAGGAAGGCGACTTCTTCACCGATTGGATCACGTGAGGAACGACAGGGACAAAGCGAGGACAGGCTTGACGTGCTTCATCAACCTCTTATTCCGCTGCACTTAGCGCATCAAGTGCTAGATGGTACCGATCTATGATCTCACACGCGCATAAGTCTTGGGTTTTAGGGCGGAGATAACTTGTCAGCTAGCGTAGCTCCCCTATTCCCCAACATGGTGGTGGTGGTGCTCTCGCTATCCACGGTGCTTCTCCTCAAGCTGCCAATGGTGCAAGCTTGGATAGTGATAGGACACTGTTCAAGCTCTTGATATCGCTATAGCTTATCTATTAGTTAGAAGCCATGAAACCATCTTGTATGGATCTTTGTTTTAGCCATGTTTTTTGAGACAACGAGTTAGAAGTTAATATATGTGATATTAATTTGGTAATGAATCTTCTGTGATAAATTGTCTATGATGTGCTTTGGATGTTACATATGTTGGCTTCCAAATCCTCATTGTGATTCATGATGCAGCCTATTTTTTTGAAAATGACCATATTATTAGTGACGGATGATAATAATCACCCGTCAGTAAAGAGCACATTAGTGACGGGTGTAAAGTACTCCCCGTCACTTAATATGACCTATTTAGGATATAACCTAAAAATAATTATTTTTTAAAAATATGACCATAACATTAGTGATGAGTGCCATTGGTAACCCGTCCCTAAAGAACACAATAGCGACAGGTGTAAAGTACTCCTCGTCACTAAAGATGTCCTTTAGTGATGGGTAACCATGTTCACCCATCACTAAAAGGGGGCATGACGAGCGCGGCGTGGACCTGGAAGGAGCCTTAGTGATGGTTATTTACCCATCATTAATGATAGGACTTTATTGACGCGATAAGGGTGACGGGGGACATGCCCGTCACTAATGTATGTTTTTGTGGTAGTGATTTGGATGAGATGATACTTATGGGTGATATTTTGACTCTTAGGAATACGGGAGAAGCACTTCTGGACAAAATACAAGAGGAAGAGGCGTCACAACAAACCAATTCAGATTCCACTTCAAACTCGGATTTTGGTTCGGGTTCAGTAGAACACCCTTCATAAAAACGGGCATAACTTTCTCATACGGATTCAGATTGAGGCGTTCTTTGAGGTGTTGGAAATATAATGACGATATATTTCCAATGGATTTGGTGCCAAGTCTTGATTCATCACAAACATTGCGGGTTATCTGAAAATTTATCAGGTGTTGTGTCACCATTTTGGGTCACTTTGGGCCTTGTACCTGTTTGGGGCCTTAAGCCCAATTTTATGGGATACTTCCCGCAGACCCTAGATATTTATATTCTGTAGCCATCGTAAATTAGGGTTGGGTTTTGCTTAGTTTCGAATTGCCTTGCAGATTCAACTCTGATGTTCGTTAGATTGTAGAACCCTACTCAAGAAATCAATCTTTCTTCTGTTCATGAGATTGTGTTTCCGTGTTCTTGCTTGCTTTCTCAATTCACTTGTAGGGATAAGCCTTCTTAGCGAGGTTGATCACGTTCGTGCGTGGTTGATAACCAACAGACCCGTGGTGTAGCAATTGTACGGTTCAGAACAGTTCTGATCAGAAGTCAAATCGTCAACGTCGAGTCCTCCATAAATCGAGTGTTCCCCTCTAACGAAAGATCTGGCACTCCTGTGTGCATCACATCAGTCTCATCAATTTCTACTATAGATGTCTTATTACCAACAACATCAGGGCCATCCCTATTTATGTCGTCTTCATTTGTCATACCCAAAAGCTGACAAATAGCATCCTCTTCCATAGGTATACCTCTATCTCAATCATCATGACCTTCCATAATTTAAAGAGCTGACCAATCCACTAGTTTAGTTGTTCATGCATCACCCACACCTCTCGCCTCTACAAAACTATGAACATACGTGCTATTGACATCATCCATGACATCCAACAATATTTAATAATACCCTACATACAATGAAAAGAGCAAGAACATGTAGTAAACAAGCAATGTTCAGTCCAGAACGTTCAGTAGTACAAACAAAAAGGAATGCACTTGGGTAGTGCAGTACCATCTAGAAGCTGATGACTGTGCACGAGAGGTGGTTGGAGAGGCCGTGGGAGCAGCTACGTGTGGGAGGCAAGCTACGGTGGTTGCATCGTGCGGGTCCAGTGGTGGCCTCATGCGAGGTGGCCTAGGAGGTTGCAGTGCACGGGGGACGGCGGGCTACATTGGCTAATCATGGGAGGCAGTTTGTGGTGGCTGTGGGAGGCGGGGGAGCGACTACGCATGGGGGGCTATGGGTCTGGTAGCGACTATGCGTGGGGCAGCCAACTGCGATGGCTTTGCACGAGAGGCAGGATGTGGTTTGTGTTGGAGCTGGGGGAGTGGTTGCGCGTGGGGGATAGGCTACGGTTGCTACGTCGCGTGGGTCTGATGGAAGAGGCGGTGGCGGCGAACGAAGTTGGGCGGTGGCGGTGAACAACACAAAATGGCACGGAACAAGGATAGAATGGGAAATCAAAATATGCGAAAAGCAGAAAAGGATTAAAATCTGTTGAAAATGGAAAGTGGGGTAAATCTACAAGTGATTATATGAACTTTGGGACAATTCTGCATTGAGTTGCAACTTTGAGACAAATCTACAAGCGCATGTCAACTTTAACTTTATGGCATATGTGCAATTTTCTTGCCACATCAAACTAGCGTATAAACAAGCGTATAAACATTGATAACCTTCATAAGTTCATAGTGATCGCAACTCAGTCCACTTCCATCTTTAGCATGGTCACACTACACTACTACAAGCCTGCCACTCAACTATGCCTCCTCACTGACACCAACCAGCCACACCTCCCCACTCGCCAACCACGACCTCAATGCAATCGCTCGACCATGACAAGTACCCATCAACCTAACAGTGAGTGAGAGTGAAGAAAAACTATTCCTAAGGCTCCGTTTGGATGACATAGGCTAAGTTTAGTCTTTGTCACATCAAATATTTGGATGCTAATTAGAAGGACTAAACATGAGCTATTATAAAACTAATTGCAGAACCCCTAGATAAATTTATGAGACGAATCTATTAAGCCTAATTAATCTATCATTACCATATTTTTAATGTAGCACCACATTGTCACATCATGAACTAATTAGGTTTAATAGATTCGTCTCGTGAATTAGCCTAGAGTTTATGCAATTAGTTTATAATTAACTCATGTTTAGTCATTCTAATTAGTATCCGAACTGGTTAAACTTTAGTCCATGTCATACAAACGACCCCTAAGAATAGAGATAGGATGAAAACAGTGGAAAATGGCTAGCGAGAAATTTAAGGGAGTAGGGTTCATCGTATAAGGTACAGTGTTTGCATATCTTAGAGGAGGTAAGTTTGTCCTCAAAATTAGAGGAAAGTTTGCAGGCAGAGGCAGAGGCATGGGCTTACGAGGAGGAGTACTGGGATTTCATTTAAAGGGTTAGGATTAGCCAGATCAGTGAATAAGTGTACTCAAGGGCTAAGATTAACCAAATGAGTGAGTAAGTGGATACTCAAGTTCGTCAATTATATAGTAGGGTAGATACGGTAGATATCATAAAACAGAGAAAATTTTGTATATGCCACAGAAAGTTTGTCTGTTCTCATATATGTCACTAAAACTTATTGTTTCCATATATACCACTGCTTCGTTAGTTTTAATCGTTAGTCAATATTATTTTTTTCAAATACCAAAACTATCCTCAGCTCGCTAAAAATCAAAGATGATTTAAGCTCCGTGATCAGCTATCACTTGCTCTACCGGTACACGTATACCAATCATTCATTTAATCCAGCACTACTGAGACCGGTTGAAAGTAAAACTAGCTATCTAGCTTTGTAAGCCAAGAGCAATTTTGGTATTTTAAAAAACTAACGTTGACTAACGGTTAAAACTAATGACAATAACATATATGGACACAAAAAATTTAAGCAGTAACATATATGAAAACAACAAGTTTTTGGTGACATATTTGAGAACCGACGAACTTTCAATTGCATATACGGAATTTTCTCCATAAAATACGGTCGTAACAAGTGTAAGATGGGCACTAATGATGCAAAACTATAAGCCTATAATAATGAATTTTGTAAAAAGTTTTGGCACTTAATACCATTGGAAGGAGATCGGTAGGTGAGCTTAATACGAAATATTTCTCGTTTGACTTATAAAAGCCAAAACGCCAAAAGCAGGAAAATAGAAGAAAGGAAAAACTCAGGCCAACACCGTAATTAAGGGGTTGTTTAGTTTGGTGGACTAAAATTTAATTTATGTCATATCAGATATTTAGACATAAATTTGAAAGATTAAACGTGAACTAATTATAAAATAATTACAAAATCAGAGGATTATTCGTGAAACAAATATATTAAGTCTAATTAATCCATGATTAACAAATATTTAATGTAACATCATATTGTCAAATCATGACATGATTAAGTACATTAGATTCGTCTCAAGAATAATCTACCAATTATAAATGAATTTTGTAAATAATTTTCGTTTAATACTCTAAAATAATATTTAAACATTAAAAGAACTAAAATTTATTTTGTAAACAAACACCCCTTAAAAGAAAAAAAATCAACATCCTCCTCTTCCTTCCTGGGTCTTGAGCGGAGGAGCACCGAATCCAAGGTCGAGGCGACGGAGGCGGCCAAGCAGGAGAAAAATCCACGAATAGAAATTCAAAAAAGAAGAGGAGAAAAAAAAATCTCGAATCCCCCGTGCGACTCGTGCGTGTTCCTTCTCCCCCGAGGCGATCCTTCCCCTCCCGCATCTCCGCCTCGGCGTCTCACGCGTCCTCCTCCCGGGAAAGCGGCGGCGAGATCTGCCCGCGCCATCTAGCCCGCGCCCGTGGTGAGGTGAGGTGAGCTCATTTCCGCCCCGATCCCATGCGGTTCCCTGCCAATTCTGGCTGGGTGAGGGTGACCCCTTGTTTGTGATCTGGTGTCGCTGTTAGGGTTTCGTCCTGTGATGGCATCGTCGGGGAAGATGGAGGGGCCGTCGGCGCCGGCGCTGCGGCGGGACCCGTACGAGGTGCTCTCCGTTCCCAGGGACTCCTCCGATCAGGAGATCAAGTCCGCCTACCGCAAGCTCGCGCTCAAGTCCGTGCTCCACACTGTACACTTTCCCGATTTTGATTTTGCTGCTGCTGCTGTGCTGTTTCGATTGCACTATGCAGATTGCAGAATATGAACATGTTGCTAGTTTAGTGGAATGTGTTCTCTTGCACATCAGCTGTGGTGTTACTCAGAATAACCTCAACTTTTCTTATCCAGCCATTAGCATTCCTGAACTTCATATATCCATGTGGAAATGACTAATAATGTGTCAAATGCATTATTAAAATGAACCATCCAACACATAGCATCCACATGTTTTGTTATGCAATGTGATGAATAGTATTCTTACTTTATTATGTCGAATAAGATATGCATTGTTATTTCCAAAGAAAAAGGTATGTATTGTTAGCTTGTTGCAAATATCATTCTGTAATCCATTACACCCTGTAGGTTACTGATTTTAGTTCTTTCATATACTTAACGCGTGTAAAGATTTTTGGAAGCAATATACTCATTCCTGCACCCTGCAGTGTTCTTGATTTCCTATACTAATAGTTCCTGTTATAATTGATAGGTATCACCCTGACAAGAATGCTAGTAACCCAGAGGCATCAGAACTCTTCAAAGAGGTTGCATATTCATATAGTATCTTGTCAGATCCTGAGAAACGGAGGCAATATGATACTGCTGGTTTTGAGGTGCTGTTCTCATAATCTCAGTTGATTCTACAAGACTATTTTCAATTAGTTTTTTTTTGGTCTCGTTATGTTTTGTTTTGTTTTCACTCCAATGGTTCTGCATAGTGTGTACTGTAACCTTTTCTGATTGATGAAAGGTTTGGCTGGGCTAAAGGACCAGCATATGAACTATGAAGGTGATGTTTGGTGGTGCTGTACCAACATACATCATACCTCTGACCAAACTTTTAGATGCTTATCTATGTATCTCCAATCTATTCTTATGTTACAACTAAAATATGAAAATTAGCTTTGGTAGCTTCGTATTTAGTATTTTAGTGTCTAGGGTAAGACTTAAGAGGTAATCCCTATAAACTTCTTAAGAGGCAATGGAAAACTTTTATCCTCTTAACAATAACAAACTATAGGAAGCATTTCCATGATCTATACCTATTTTAATTTAAAACATCTGACTAAATACATTTTCTATGGATGTTTTTTGCACATTGATAATTATACCAAGTAGCTAAGAACCTCAGCTTAATCTTGGATACATCAAAACTCAGAGCAGCATCATTAAATTGAAATACTTTTGTCACTTCTATATTATTAGCATGTAATTTAAGATGTTTATGTTAAATTTTATGCACTTAGCAGCAGGAATGTAGTTATGTCGGGTTGCAATCTAACTATCTGTTGTAAACTTGTCAGGCATTAGAAAATGAAGGAATGGATATGGAGATTGACTTATCTAATCTTGGAACTGTCAACACAATGTTTGCTGCACTTTTCAGGTGACTGTAGAATCTTGGGAATTTTTGTATAAACAGTTGATGATTCCTAGTTTCGTGATAAATTTCTTATATGTACTATACTATTTAGCAAGCTTGGGGTCCCAATCAAGACCACAGTATCTCCTACTGTTCTTGAAGAAGCTATGAATGGAACAGTTACAGTGAGACCACTCCCAGTTGGAACGTCAGCAACGGGAAAGGTTCTGCCACTGCCAGTTTTGCGGTCTTGTTTATAATGGGATGGCTACCATATATCCTTTTTTATTTATAGGTTGACAAGCAATGTGCCCATTTTTTTGGAGTAACAATAATTGAAGAACAAGCTCAGTCAGGCATTGTAGTCAGAGTCACCTCAGCTGCACAGAGTAAATTTAAGGTGGGAGGTTGATTGTTCTTTCATTGCTCTGGGATTGAAGCCTACATCTATTTTGAATTTTGGAATATTATTCAATTATCTTATTTGCCCTATATTCCTTTACAGCTCCTTTTCTTTGAACAAGAAAGTAATGGAGGTTATGGGCTAGCTCTACAGGTACTTTTTGGTCTCCGACTTTATATATTACATGGTTGATGTGTTCTATAGTTTTCTCATTGTTTGTCAAAGGGGTGACATGGATTATATCCTGTTGCCAAATGCCACAATCCACTTTTTATTGTTTCTATCTATGAATGATGAAGAGGTCTCCAATAAAGCTTTTAGGGAACTCAAATTTGCCACTGCCATCACCGGTCTAATTTTCAAAGATGTATATGGAAAAAGCAAATGTGTCCAGTGTCCTGTTAGAATAACTAATCCTGTCGTTAATTGACCGACCAAACAGACAGATCTTTTGCACTTTGTAGATTTGTTACTACTTTCTCTGTTCACAAATATGTGATATTTACACCTGGCTTGTTAAAGGATGTGGTGTTTTACATTTTGGACGGTAATGCTACATGTTATACACTCTTTTCATCCATAAGTAATTTTCAAATAACTTTGCCACCTTTATGAAAAAAGAACTATACCCTTACTGTTATGTTTCATAAATGAATCAACATTTGCTCTTAAAAGGACAAGCATATTACCACCCATATGAAAACTCAAAATAAGGCACTCAATATCCTCAGGCTAGGAGTTGTGCTTTTGTTGCCTGTTTATGCTTGTGCTTATAGAAATATGTTTTGGGCTATTGCAAATATAGTAATATTATCCCTGATTTAGAATTATTAACATTGTAATTATTTATCACATTGTAGAAATATGGAAACTATGCAAAGAGGATTCTGCAATAATAATACATTAATACCCTAGTTCTCACTGGAAGCTACTGAGTGAACTGTAGATGTTGTACACCTACCTAGACTTATTTCTCATTTTTTGAATCCGAAAAAGATGTTATACAAAAAATTAATCCTATTGGCTGTGTAGAGCATGACTATTCGTATTGAGGCCTATTGATTACAACTATGCATGCATGTTTATTTTGTTTATTTGCATATAGTGAATAATTGTTTATGGCTTTGCACAAGTAGTAGTGTTTGGCACTCAAGGAAGTCCATGGCAATACATATGATATGAACTTGTCGAGAGCTGTGCGATGCAGCCAGACGAAAGTGCCAAGAGGCTGCTGCATTGACACGGAGAGCTGTAATCAGCATTAAAGGCCATGAAGTTATTTCTTGGCAAGAAACAGTCCTACAGCAGGACTCCTACTTAGTGCCTTAGTGGCATTAATGGCGTGAGTTATGGTCAAATGAAGTGGCTGAGTAATGGTGTTGATGCATGCAGCTAGTAGCATGAAAATAGGAAATGTTTGTTGCATGAGTCTATTACTCTATTTATTCTTCCTGTACGCATGTATTCAAGTGAGAAAATAGAAGGGGCATGAGCTGTGATAGCTGCGTTGCCAACAAAAAACTCCTTGTGTTCTTGCTGTTTGCATCTGTGTGAGAGTTGAGTGATTCAGCTCCAACACTGCCCAGCATTTTCCATTTGGTTTAACTCCATCTTAGGGCTGTACATCTACATCTCTACTCCCAATTTTGCTTAGTGTTCTAAAATGGTGCACACACACATGTCAGACTGAAGGTTTTTTCCAATCAATTAATCACCATGCAGCAAATTAGCCGAATTACTCATAATTTAATTGATAATGGTGAGCTCATATGTCAAGGACCTTATGGTCCAAGACAGCACTGCCTTTGCTACGAAGGTCGTAGCTCTGGCGAGTGGTGGCGCCAAGAGTAGCTCCTGGTTGCCCAATGGTGACCAGAGAATGGGGTTAGGGGAAGGAGAGATTTGGGAGAGATTGGAGAGCTCTGATATTTCTTATTCCTCCATAGAGCCAATTACATCTCTATTTATAGCCCTCAATCTGTTAACAACCTTCTAACAGAATTGTAACAAACTTTTCTCCCTCTCACAACTTCCTTCTCAAGCTACATGATTAGCTTCCCCTCACAAGCAATGTTGAAAAAAATCGGCCGATCAGTCGATTAATCGTGTGATCGGCCCCAATCCATTAATTTATAGCAAAATCAGCCAGAAATCGGTGGACAGATTAATCGGTTAGTCAAATCGATTAATCAATTGTCAACTGATTAATCGGCACCCTTTAGCTCGAGGTCTCGTGCGCCATCTCTTGCGTGGCAGCTCCTCCCAGCCAGATCCGACGCCTCCCAACCAGATCCAGCGCCGTCCAGCCAGATTCGGCCCCGCGCACGCCATCCTCGTCGTGTGCGCCGACCTCGCCCGTCCAGATCCGTGCCACCGCCATCGCCTGGATTTGTGCCATCGACGCCTGGTTCGTCCCGCCGACTCCTAGATCCGCACAATGCGGCTGCGTCGGGCTCACGTCGAATATGCGCCGAGCTTCGCCAGCCACACACTCACACACTGCCGGAGCCATCCTCTAGCCGCCGTTGTCAGAGCCATGCTCTCCAATACGCTGGCTCCGGCCTTCTTCAGCAGTGGGGAAAGGGAGAAGAAACAGGTTTGAGAGAGAGGGGGTCCCGAGAGAGAGACGGAGGGAATGAGGGATGACATGCTGTGAAAAAGAAAACGTATACACGGCATTTGTGCCTGTGATTAGGGCGTTGTGGTGAGTGGGATAGAATAGACAGGTGTCAAATGCCTAGTGACCATTCTCCTGTGGGTTCCAAGTGACCATTCCCCTAGAAATATTAAATATGAACACTATAATATATTATTTAAATATTTAGTCAACCGATTAAATTGATCGACCAATTAATTCATTTAATCCCTGATTAACCGATTAATCCCTACTTAGTGGTCGCCCCAATCAGTTATCGATCCCGATTTTTCTAACATTGCTCACAAGCCATCAGCGTCGGCTCCTACTTGGGCTTAGGCTGGTGCTGATAGGCCTCCACCCACATGACATCACTCCCCCCGACGAGCATCTCGTACTAGGCGGTATTCCGGGTAGCGACTCTATGAATGTCCGCAACTTCCCATGTTGCCGATTGTGCAGCAGGCTCACCCTTCCCGTGCATAAGTAGTTGGCGAATGCCCCGGTGCCAAGCGAGAACCGCGTCACAGCTCTGGTTCTGGAATAACTGCACCATGGTGTATCTGGGGAAGAGCTGGTGGCACGGACGCGGTATTCCAACAAAATGCTTTAGTAGTCCCACATGGAACACATCATGGAGACAAGCGCAGTGGGGGAAGCTCCAGCTGATAAGCAACGGTGTGTGATGACAGCCACAATACGAAATGGTCCATAGAAACTAGGTCGCAGCTTCCCGACTGGTGTTGCATGAAGTCATGCAACAGCCCGGTGGTGCAAACGGACGCACAAACCCGTCTCCCACCTCGAAACGAACCTCCCTGTGAAGCTTGTCATAGTGGTGCTTGTAGATGGACTGGGCTTGTTCGAGGACAGAGCCCGCACATCAGCAAGCAGCTCATCTTTGTTCTGCCATGTTCCTTTGTGATCACCGCAACCCGTGTCTCGGCATGGTCTCTAAGAATGGATGGAGGGTGGCTCTCGCGCCATAGACCACTCGAAATGGATGTGTCACACGGTACAACGGAGTGCTCCGACTGAATAAGCAGTTATTGTAGATGTATTCGTAGATGTATTTTCCTGCCTAGGGAATCCACTGCAGCCACTACGCGGTTGATCCACCCGTTGAACATTGGAGCAACATGATGATAACTTTGTTGCTGCTCGTTGTCCATTGAATGCGGGTGAAAGCGATGAATGTGCAAATTTGGCACAATGAGACGCATCAGCTCATGCCAGAAGATAGAAGTGAAAACCGGATCACGACCTGATACATGAACTGAGGGCACCACGGGAGGCGCACAATCTCCGCAAAGAACACCTGATGCCACAGGATTCCGCAGTTGTACGGTTGTGCGAGCTGGAATGAACGTGACAGTATTTGATGAAGCGGGTCTACCCACAGTGAGGATCACCGACTTCCCGCCCACACGTGGCCAGCGCCTCGATGAAGTCAAGTCCGCATCTGACCAAACAGCTGTAGGTACTGGTAGTGGTAATAGTAAACCCGCTGGATGTAGATGATCGGTCTTGTAGCGCTGACATGTGACACAAGCACGGACAAAGTCTTGGACGGCGCGCTGTAGATTGGGGAGAATGGCAATCACGGCGTAAATGATGCAAAGTCCTTTGGACGCCTTCGTGGCCATTGTCATGTACAACCAAGATGAGCTCCTGCAGCAAAGGTGATGACGGCGGGAACATAAAGACGGCCGTTGAAAGTCACACAATCCATCCATGGTAGACCATGAAGGAGAGCGTTGGCCTGCTGCAATTTCATCCTTTAGTGCCACCAAACTAGGATCAATGTCATTTGCCTATCTCGACGGTCGGCGAAAGATGAAACCCGGACTGGAGATAGCATGAAGTACAGGCTCATCCGTGTCTCGCTTAGACAAGGTGTCGCCCACGTATTGGAGCTACCTGCCTTGTACTCCACCGAAAAATCGAACCCAAGTAACTTGTTCACCCAATGATGTTGCGGTATGGTGGTGAGTCGCTGATCAAGCAAGAATTTTGAGGCTGAATGATCTGTACGCACCAGGAAACGTCGGCTCCCATCGATACGGTCGCCAGTGTTGGATGGCCATGACCAACCCGATGAGCTCACACTCATATGCGGGCAAAGACTGATGCCGAGGTGCTGCGGCCCGATTGAAGAATGCTAGCGGATGCTGATCCTGAATCAAAACAGCACCGAACCCATGTGTGGAAGGCATCACACTCCACAATAAAAGGCTGGCCAAAATCGGGGGTAATGCGAGCGCATGCGCCGTGGTGACAACAATTTGAGTGCTGAAAATGCCGCCTCGGCCTCTATAGTCCAAGAAAATCCCTCCCGGAAGAATAGTCAAAGGTGCCGCAATCGTGCCAAATTCCTTGATGAACTTGCGGTAGTAGCCTGCCAAGCCGAGGAACCTGCGTACAGCCCTCACTGAACGCGGAACGGGCCAATCCGTGACGGCCTGAACCTTGGTCGGATCCATGGCGACGCTTGCGCCGGAAATGACATGGATGAGATAAGATATATCCTGCACCAAAATCCCACTTCGATCGCTTGACGAAGATGTGTTGTCGTAGCAGTCTCGAGGACGGCCCGAACATGGTGAAGGTGATCAGTCCATGTCATGCTGTATATCAGTATGTCATCGAGAAGACAAGTACAAACCGCTAAAGAAATGTTTTGAATGTTTTCTTTAACCTCTAATCTTTTCTTTTGAATGTTTCCTATGTTAGTAATACTTTGATAAAAAATAAGCCTAGATTGCCTAGTTCAATAATATTCTGTCTTCATTCTCACCTCCAGGAAGATAGTCAGAAGGCTGGCAGATGACATCTGCAGGCATGTACTTCTTGCATTTTCAAGTGTACGTATGGATTCAACAGTTAACGCGGTATGTATGTTCTACTCTAGAACTTTTGGTTGTATGCTCATTGGGACTAATGTGATGTGATGATTGCTATTCCTTCTACAGTTGGCAATGGCCAAAGATCCTGAGGCTGCATTCTTAAAAGGTTGGAAGGTCTACAACCATGTGAAGTGTCTGCTCTCAAACCTGGAACTCATATTTGCTGTATATGGTCTGTAAGCTTACTTTATCTGTTTATATTGATGATGTATGTCTCTTCTGATCCATCATAATTGATATCTTCAGGTGACAATTTTTTCAAGCCAGCGAGCTATACAATTGAAGCAATGTGTGCAAAGAGTTATGAAGACACCACACAAGGCTAAAGGAATAGAGTCTAAAATTCTAGAGAAGAGAAATGATTTGCGCCAATTCGAAACTGAGTACAGAAAAGTTAGTCACTATTTTTTCTTAGATAGTAACAATTAATATATTTATAGGTGTCTTTCCCATTTGGAGAGAGCATTGACGGGGTGAAATGGCTATGCAGGCTTTAGCTCGGTTTCAAGAAGTGACCAGCAGATACACCCAAGAAAAGGAAGCAGTATGCTCATCTTTCCCCCTGAATGCTCTTTTTTATTTTTCAAATTTGATATTGCTTTGGATATCGTGGAGACAAAAAGAGCCCATCCTGTTTTTGCCCTCTAATTTTGAGCCTAATTTAAGAGTTCATGATGTTGGTAGACTATAGAATAGTTCATACATTTGTGTTGACCATATGTCTGTTTGAACTGGTGCAGTAGCATATTGAATAAATAGATGTGCACTCTTCTAGATAGAGGGTTTAGGTTAGCTCTCAAGCAATGTCTGCAGGAAGCCAGGAACACCTATCTTAATTCTCACAAGCCCACATTTTCTTGGTCTCTCTTGCACCAGCAAACTTTACACCAAATAGGATATATTTTGAAACATGCCATCAGAAGGCACTTTGAAAAGCTATCACTGCGTTATAAACTTGGTACATAAATGTGTCCTAACTTGCACCCTTGCAGCACAGGTGTTTTCAACATTCGTGTGTTCTTTGTTTGGTTCTATCTCTTGTTCCGAGTCTTGCAGTCTGGTGACACTGATTGTATGAATCCCGGTTTTTCTCATTGCATTGTTATGACATTTGCAAGTACTTGGTTCCATGCTGTGTTAATGCCAGTAAGTTGCACAGTTGCAGTTAATATTTTAATTGCTCGCACCTATGTTGGCATAATGAGTATATGAACATTTATGCCTACTGTAAAATAAACTGTGTATATGAAGGTATACCCAGTGGATCACATGATTTATGAATTCGTATAGTAAATGCAACAGGGATTCTATATTAAGAATCAACTTGTTATTTTTTCGCTTGGAGTGCAGTTGCTTCTGAACTTCATCAACTTAATAGTGTACAAGCTTTAACCGTGTAGTACCATAGTAGGGTAGCTTAAAGAACTGTGTGCGCACTCTAAAAATGGAAAACCAAATGACATTAATTTATGATCACAAAATCATAAAATAGTTGCACCTATAACACAGTTTTTACATATCTTTTCTCCTATTGAACCTGAGAATGCAAATGTCATATTTCCTTCGTTATGTTTGATAAACTATAGTAAGAGTTGTAATCTGCAGGTTGATGATATGTTGAAGAAAAGGGATGACATCCATTCCTCATTCACCGACTGAACGGACTATCGTGAATTCGTTTGGGAGTGGTAGCAGCAGCAGTAGTAGATACCCCAATGAGCATAACAGAACTGAGAGTCCTGAGAATGGTAATGTAGATGGTAAAGATAAATCAGGTAAAAAGAATGGTTCAATTTGAATTTAATAGATCTGATAAGAAAGCCTGAGTAATCTTTCATAAAGCCGTGTGCTTACACTGTTGTACATTTCAGACCTTATATATTTGTGCCTTGTGAGATACGGTACCAATTCTTGGGAGTTTTGTAGCATTAGCAGTTTTGGGACCATCATGGAAGTCATTATTATCCTTCTTTAATCCATGTTCCCATC
>JAAALK010000288.1:5415302-5513108 GCA_019279435.1 Zizania palustris | reverse complement strand
GGGGAGTCCTCTCCAACTTCGGCATAAAACCACCGAAGTATCCATGGGTTACAATCTGTCGTTTATAAGCTTTGGCAGGGAAGCGGAGGGCGTGCTCCCTCCGCAGCTGGAAGTTGACGGTGCCAAAGGCTATCGTCACCTTGGAGTCCCCTGGCCCGTCTTATGGCTTCGGTTGGCATATGGCTTCGTGGTTCGCGGCGAAGATTTCGGAGCGTCCTTCGCACCCCTCCGCCCGGAGCGCCCATTCGAAGATGGCCAATCGGGCGATGGCGTTTGGGGACAGTTGAGGCAGGGTGATATGGAAGAAGTCCACACCTCTGCCAAGAAGTCCACGGCCGGCAGCCCCAGGCCTGCTTTGAAGAATGCTTCGAAGACCACCACCTCTCCGCTCCTCGGCCTTGGAGTCGACTCCATCCCGGGGACTCGAGTCCTCAGCCCGGCGCCCAACCTTCCGTCCACCGGTTCTTCAATGGACTCGGCGGTGCTCAAGGATTGGCCGATGATGAAGCTTTGAGCAATCTTCTTCTTGGAGGGCGGACGGAGCGCCCGAGGATTCTTGGCCAAGCACCGCTCGGAGCCCCCACCATTGCCGCTGCTGCCGAAGCAGCCCACGCCTGCCTCTGCGCCAAGGTGTTTGCCGCTGCAGGGGTGGTGTGGCTAGTTCTCTCGCCATCGCGCTCGAACGTTCAAGAGTTTGGAAGATTGGGGGAAAGGTGAATCGCAGGTGATGAATGCGGTAAAAAATCTCGGTTAATCTCCGTCTTCCCATTTTATAACCACGCAACCAGTACTACTCTTCGGTCGATTTCACATTGCAGGTTTGGCTTCCGTCACCCGACAAGTGGGTCCGGTACTTGGAACGGCGTGTATAACCGCTGTAAAAATCGACCGTTACCTTTTTTGCAGAAGGTAACGGCTACTTGTGCCGTAACGGTCACTTTGACGGCGCCCCACGACGTTCGCTCTCCAGAACCGTCTCCCACGACGTGGGTACTCCGAAACCGTCTCACGACGCTCACACTCTGAAACCGTTCCCTTCCCAGTGAGCGTTCTCACTGTATCAAGAACTCGAAGGCGAAGGTTCGAAAGTATTGGGTCCAAAATCCTGGGCTAAGGTCACAGCATTTTCAAATCCTCTTTAAGCCTCAGAAATTAGAAATGTTCTTTTCATATACTGCCTTCTTCTAAAACAGGTTACTACAGAAAGGCGTATTCGAGGGGCTACTGTTGGGGGAAAATTACTCCATTTCCAAGACTAAAGAGTAACCCTCCGTTGCTGAGTAAGGACCCCGAAGGTGTCGGACTGCTGTTCGGAGCATACGTCGCCACGACCGGAGGGTGCCACGGTGCGAAGTCCTAGAGATCCCTCCGAAGGGAAGATGGAGGCCTCGAAGCAGAAGGACATGATTGATTGGATGTCCAGCTTATCCATCTACCTTGCAGTGCTTTATTGTGTATAACCTTGTTTATAATACCGAATAGTTTCTACTATGTCGGTTGTAATTTAGGGGTAAATAGGTCTTTTCCTTATGCTTTTTCCCTATAAAATACCCCCATTGTACCTTGTAAAGGAGGAGGCAGAACAAGTTGTTCATCTACACTCATTCGGACCACTTGAGCTATTATCCATTACGGAGGCTCAAGCTAGTCCTAAAACACAAACTTCCTGTTGTCCGTTCTTGATTACCGAGAACCTGTTGGCGTAACATTTGCGCCAACACACAGTGTGGAGAAGCTAGTGGGTCAGATGCATTGAAACTTAGACTGTTTTCTCTTTCGCTATCCAACACTGCTTTCACTTGGTTTTCGCGCTGCCGCCGAACTCTGTCCAAACATGGGCCCAATTAGAATAGAAGTTCCATGACTATTTTATACGGCGAGATGGAACTTAGGCTTTCACACTTGACGTCGGTCAAACAGAAATCTAGTGAGAGTGTCTCTAATACATCAAGCGCTTTAGAGACACTAGGAACCGATGTTTTAGTCTCAATATTTGGAAAGATATTTGGTGGATCTAGATTTTAACGGATCGCATTCTGGAATTAAAGAAAGACTAGATAACCAAAACTTTTTAGAGGTCAGCCAAGTCCTATAGCAGGCTCTAGCCCAAGAAGGCCGAGCCAAGGATAAAAAATTCATTAAAACATTTAATAAACCTAGGGCTGAAGTTCACATCATGGAACACTCCGACGAGGAAGAGTCAGATGAAGAGGATGATTCGGTCGATATGTTTGCGGCCGAATGGGCTTGGAACACTAAGAACAAGCCCATCACTTGTTCTGAGCTGCGACCGTCTCCCACTAAGAGTCGGCCCAAAGAAGTTAAATACTCCTTTGATGTGACTAAATGCAATAAAATATTTGATTTCCTCTTGAATAGCCAGCTTCTCAGGTTGCCCAAGGGCTAGGTCATCCCGACCGCCGATGAACTAAAGAAGCGCCCCTACTGTAAGTGACATGATTCACATTCTCATTATACTAACGACTACAATGTTTCCATCGACAGGTTCAATTGGCCATAGAAGAAGGAAGATTGAAAATAGATTCTAGTATAAAGATGAAGCTAGACAAAGACCCCTTTCCCGTGAACACCGTCGACCTCGATGAGAAGAAGGTGTCGATTCAGCCAGAACAGGCTGAGTCATCTAAGGGGAAAGTGGTCGTTATTGGAGAATCACGCACACACACACTCGTACCAAAGATCCCTAAAGTACGAGTGTGGAAAAGAACATCAACACGTCTCCTTCGGCTAGGGCTCGCATGAAGCCAAAATTAACATACCAGATGTTGTTGAATAAACACCAGAAGAAAACCGAGAAAATAGGTCCCCGGCTAAAATGCCAAGACTGCCAAAGGGCTAAGACAACTAAACCCTTCGAAGAGTGAGTTCGGACCCCAACAGCCGAACCCCCCGAAGGGTGAGTTCGGACCCCAATGGTCGAACCCTCTACATAATGAGTTTGGACCCAAAATGGCCGAATCCTCCGCATAATGAGTTTGGACCCCAATGGCCAAACCCTCCACATAATGAGTTCGGATCCCAATGACCAAACCCTCCGCATAATGAGTTCGGGCCCCAACGTCTGAACCCTCTGCATAGAGAGTTCGGACCCCAATGGCCGAACCCTCCGCTGGGTGAGTTCGAACCCTAGTGGTCGGAACCCACCTCCGCTCTGGGCGAACCCCCCGGTGGGAAAACTCGGCCCGCAATGGACGAACATACCTCCGCCCTAGCGGGACCCTTCGCTGATATGGTCTGAAGTACCTTCGACGTGGCCGAACCCCCCTCCGGGAAATGGTGTAACATCCCAGGATTTAAACATAAAATAAAATGAGGGAAATAATTTTTCTGAAATAAAAAGGAATTATTTTATTAGAGAAAAGGATAAAAGAACACAATTAAAGCAAAACAAGGAGAAATACTTCAAGTTTAAGCTAAATAATTTATGATGGAATCTATAAGCCAAGAAATATTTCTAGGATTTTTTACAAAATTTTAGCAGCACTGCTTCAAGCTCTAAATGAATATATGAATTTTCGGAATTATTTTAAATGAAAAATACATTTAAAATCCTAATGGGCCGCAACCCCGAATCCTCCCTCGGCCCAGCCCAACCCAGCCTTGCGCTCACCGACAAGTGGGGCCTCCTTGTCGGCGCCGTCCCCCACCCTCTCTCCTTCGCGCCCGCGCCACCCTGGCCCGCTTGTTAGTCGCTCTCCCGCGCCCTCGGCCTCTAGCCGCCCTGGCCCGCCTATTGGCGTGCTCAGCTTCAACAGTACCCGCTAACAGGTGGCTCCCACCTATCAGTTCCGTCGTCTTCGATGGAAGGGATCCCCTCTTTAAATCCCGGTGACCCCTTTCCATTCCTCCGTCGCTAGTCGCCGCGTAGCACCGAATGAAGCCTAGGATCGGGTTTCCCTCATGTCGGCGATCTCTTTCCCCCAATTCCCACGCGCTTTCACCATAAATGGCAGGTAATTGCTTGTCTGGCAAGCTCGCCGGAGGGGAAAAGGAAACCCTCGGTTCCCTTCCAATTGAACGTCGGCGAGCCCCTATAAAAGACCCCCCTGAAATCGCTGCACTCCTCCACACCACATGAGCCCAAGCCCTCGCGTTCTCGAGCGCTGCCACCCCTTTTTGGGGTTTTTCCCCTGTCTCAGCTCCGACAGCCCCTCGCCGGCGCCTCAGGCCCCCGCTGCCCTCGCCGACTCCACCACCAAGACCGTCGTCACGACCACTACCCCAGCCCCACCTCCGTTGGGCCGGATCACCACCGGGATGCCTCACCGTCGTCGACCCCGAAGGACTCCGCTGCCTCTCCTTGCCGCCGATCGCCGTCGACCACCCTTCGTCGCTCCCGCCGGTATGCCCATGTTCCCCATGCTCTCCGGAACCCATTTTTAGCCCTAGCTAGGTCGTGTAGCCCTCGCCGCCATCAGAATGCCTCACCATCGCGTCGCCGGAGTCGGAGAAGAAGGGGGTAATTACCCCTTGGGCGTGTGCCATGCCGGACGAGGTCTTGGTCGCACGATTGCGATCGAACGACATTGAAGGGATTTAATCAGGGGCCGTTGATGTGTATTGAACCGGTACGGGCTCATCTGAGCCGTTGGTTTTCATTTAAAAATCCTGCCTCGCTGTCAGCGTCCGCTCTAGATCTTGTGGTCCAGATTGGCCTAGACCACGCGCACAATGCGCGGGTCTATGGTGAGCCTGGCTCACCGTGGATCAGGACCCTTTTCTGTTTAAAATAAAATCCAAAAAATAGTTTGAACTTTAAAAATTCATATCTTGCTCAATTTAATTCCAAATTCAACCATTCAAATTTTGTACATTTTGTCTTTTTATTCTCCACACATTTATGCCATAAAAATAGTATGTTTATTTTGCACATTTTATTCTTATTAAATATAAAGTAAAAACCCTTTAGGGTAAAAACTTATTTCAATGTATAAAATTTATAAACCCCATAAAAACTAATCTTAAATATTTAGTCAATAATTTCAGAAGGTTTAAGGCTTTATTTCCTTTATTAAATCCAACAAAAACATGTATGCTTGTATTGGTGATTTTTGGATTGTTTATTGAATATCATGTTTATTTTTTGTACCGGAAGACTACGACGCCGTCGAGGATCCGGAGTTCTACTCAGAGGTTCCACCTTCTCCATTCGTGGATCAAGGCAAGTCACAAACCCCAAGTTGATCATATTTGAGCTCAGTTTTTCATAATTAAATATTGCATTAGTTTAATCACAAGCCCTAAATTATATTTATTAGATCCCCGTCCTTGTGTGTAACCCAAGCCATGCTTATTGAGCCTAAACTCCTTGTCACCTTTTAAATATTATATTAGCTAGTGTCCAATGTATCGACACAACTACTATAGGATAAAAGAACGAGTCGTAGATAGTTAGATTCTACTATATGATTTCCCCATTATTCTCGTCTCTAGATTCTGTTGGAGTTGGCTATGTTATAAGTATGGTGTGTTCCGAGTGCAAGCTAGGGTATTGGTTGGTCGCACCCGTTGCACTATAAGGACCGGTCTGCGGGATTTGTTGCAAAACAAACTCGTACTAACCACAAGTCTAGTGGGTAAGTCCTAACTGGAGGTATGGATTGTACCAACTTGAAGCACCATAGTGGAGGGGGCAAGGGGTAACCTGCGGGTGACTTGTACCGATGAGGCTCAAGGGGGGTACAGTGTTGGCCCGACGCGTCAGGGCACCGTATGAAACCTATAAGAGGGTGTTATCGAATTGGTACGTTCCATGCTAAAGGTTTTGGCACGAGTTCCTGTGATATGAGTCATTTGACACACTGCGGTGTGTAGGAAACGAGTGCCTTGTGGGTACAGTAGCACATCTCTGATCAGAGTATGATCTTTTCGAAAAGTCGTGCCCACGGTCAAGGGCGGGTTGGGCAAGGTTCACCGCAGTTAGTTTACTTTTGTGTGAATGATTGTGTGATTCATGGCATGTAAGTACTGTTGAGCGAGGGTGGGCTGACTGTACCCCTCAAGTTAGAAGATGATGCCTTAAACATGTTTACATTCTATACTAATAACCTGACTTCATTAAATGCTTCACAATTGTACATTTCCGCAAACATGAGCCACTACCTTCCTTGTTATTAACTTGCATTATAAATGCATTCGATGGCTTGCTGAGTACGATTGTACTCACCCCCATTGACTTACACCACCAGAGGCCATCTACTATGAGGAGGTTGAAGGTCTGGAGTAGCGACCCAGTCAAGGCACGAGACTGGGAGGAGGTGTTCATCTAGGAGATTTATTTTATTAGTTTCTCTTTGATTTAACTCTTTTGTGATAATATGGTCTATGAACCATGAATTGATTGGCGTATTGTACATAGTCGTGTGATGAACGTCTTGTTTTATTGATTTTCTATAGAATTTCAATAAAGTCTAGGTTTTATTAAATCTGGGTGTTACAAGATGGTATCAGAGCCGACTTGACTGTAGGAAGCCAAACATACCTAACCCTAGGATATATATATTAACAATATTTTACAAACTACTTAGTATCTCGTCTTCCAAAATTTTTACCAAAATTCTCTCTTTTTGTAGATGCCAATTCACACCATGGGAGGTTTTCTTCGTGATCGCACTAGCTTCGTTCGCGAGCTCCGCATGCTCATAGACTTCCTCAGATTTGAGCACGAGCCCGCATTCCACGGGATTTTTCCCGATGTGAATGAGGGGTACTGTGAGGTCACCATCGTCATCCGCTCTTCCGGCATGCACCTAGCTTTATACACCCACGGAGTCGGAGGACCCTCTTTCGAGGTGGCTAGCCAACGCGCCGCACTTCAGGCCCTCTCCGAGATCCGGATGGTCTACGACGGGCAGCTCCACGACACCGCCTACTGCTTCATGCCCATGTGCACCCCGAGGAGTCATCGCAGTGTCTATGTCAGCACCTACTCCCAGCGCAACTCCATCATCGCCCACACCACGCGTTTACTCCAAGCAATGGACGATCTTCACACGGAGGCAATACTTGATGTCGACAGCCAGCACGACACCATCGACTACTACCGCCACACGACAGAGAGTCTAAACCACGAGAATGGAGAGATCCGTAGCTAGGTCCAGCAGGGGCGCCACTTGTCTGCCGAGGTAGCGGAGCTGCAGCGCCAGAACGAGATTCTGCACCAGGGCATCGCTGACACCGCTCAGCTGCGTCGCCAGATCGAGGAGCTTGTTGACACGAAAACGTGCCCCCGCACTTGGGTCAGTTCGACGATCCAAAAGTGTGCGGATACTTAGGGACAAGCCTAAGCGTGACGCAGCACGCGTTCCGACTACCCTTAGTTGTGATAAGGGGGGTGGAGTCGCCAGGCAACTAGATTACACAAAATAATCCAATTAGCCGAAAGAAATAGATTAAACAGAATAAAATCAACAAACCAGTCGGAGCCCCATCCGGTTCGAAGTCTGGTGCGAAGGGGTCGCCGAAGTATACCTTCGGCGTCCGGTGCGAAGTGTCCCGCCGAAGGGTACCTTGGGCGTTCGAAGTGATCTGATTGAAGGTGAGCTCCAAACAGATCTGGATGCGACAATCACCTCCGAACAGCGGGGTTCGGGGCGAAGCCTCTAATACAGTGAAGTACAGAATAATGACAGACCGCGCGTGGGGGCAACTTCGTCCAGAGCGGAGTACGAGCATCGCGAAGCCTGTCGTGACGAAGTGTGTTGGCGAAGCCTGTAGTCGAGGCCTGTAAGCTTTCCGAAGGGTGTCCTGACGACCTCCGAAACTGATTTCTCAGCTCCAGATCCCTCCGACGAAGTAGCTTCGAACGTGGAGACCTGCAACAGAGAAGGTGCGAAGTGCTAATTCGGCCCGGGGTCCGAATTCTGCTAAGTGTTGCACTAGTAGCGAAGGTAGCAATCTATTATGCAGATTAGCGGATACTTCACAGGCGAAGTAACAAGGCGATAGCAATCTATTACACAGATTAGCGGATACTTCACAAGCGAAGTAACAAGGATTACCACTGTTCTAAAGTGGCCGGCGGAGGGCTTCCAGGCAAACCCATGAAGAGGTACAGGAAAATAAAGGTAAAGTAAATGCAATCAAAGCATGAGCTTTGGTTTGGTTTGAGTTAGGGGGGTGGGGTTCTCCACGCGGCCATGCCTCTCTATTTATAGGGGGTTAACTCCTAATCTAATCTGCTATTAATCCGGCCAGATAGAGATAGAGATTGAGCTGGAAACGCGTACAAATCTATCTCTGCCGAGGTGGGCTTCGGCCAGGCCCGTCGAGGCTTGCTCTTCGGGCCAAAGCTTCGGTAGCGTGGGCTTCGGCCAGGCCCATCGAGGCCTGCTCCTCAGGCCGAAGCTTCGGCAGCGTGGGCCTCTGAAGGCTTCCTGGCCGAAGGCCGTGGGCTGGCCAGAGGCTTACGGAGCCCATATCCTAATGGACCTCCGGCCCTATGAGGCTTCGGCCTGACTTCATCGGAGCCTTCTCCTCGGGCCGAAGCTTCGGCAGCGTGGGTCTCCGAAGGCTTCCTGGTCGAAGCCCATGGGTGGCTAAAGGATTTCAGAGACCATAGCTTAATGGACTTCGGCCATGTAGGGCTTCGGACGGACCTTGGACATGTGTATTTTCGGTCCAAATCACCAAAATTGATATTTTGACAATCTAGCCACTTTTTGCTATCAACACATGCCCTCCTGCCTTTTAGTGAACTAGTGAACTAAAAGCACAACGAGCTGAAGACGATATCATCCATATCGGCTTTTCGATGCTTTTATGATGTTTGCCACACACTTGGGAAATACCTTTTCAAGTATCTACCATTCAAAGCTCTTCGAAACCGCTCTCCCTATAGGGATTCCAACACGTATGCGTTGCTGGGAGTGATTTCGGCTATCTTGAAAGGACCTTCCCAACTAAGTGACCATTTGCCAAATTTGGGACTCTTCGTGCCTAAAGGCAAAATCGATTTCCATACCAAGTCTCCTATTTGAAACGATTTTGGTTTAACCTTCTTATTGTAGGCTTTAGCTACTCTCTTCTTGTCTACTTCTATGGCTTCTAAAGCCCTTAGTCTCTTATCGGTCACTTCCTCCAGATTATCCTTCAGAAGAGCTTCATACTCATTAACCGATAAGCCGTCTTGCTTTAACACTCTTAAGGAGCCAAGATCTACCTCTACAGGCAGAACGACTTCTTGTCCATATACCAACTCATATGGGCTGACCTTGGTGGCACCGTGCTTTGCAATCCTACAAGCCCACAATGCCTCGGAAAGCACTTCATGCCACCTTTTAGGAAACTCTTCAATTTTCTTCTTAATAAGCCTAATCACGGTTTTATTACTAGACTTAGCCTGACCATTGGCCTGAGCATAGTAAGGTGAAGAGTTTATCACTTAATGCCATAGTATTCGGCGAAGTCCCTTACTTCTTTAGAAACAAATGAACTACCTTGATCCGTAGTAAGAGTTTGAGGGATGCCGAATCTATGTATGACATGCTTTAAAATAAAATCACGTACCTCATTGTGAGTTATGTTCTTGAGGGGTACGACCTTGGTCCATTTGGTGAAGTAATCTGTCGCCATCAACACGAACCGATGCCCCTTTGAGGAAGGAGGGTAGATCTGGCTGATGAAGTCTATATCCCAACCTCGAAACGACCATGGCTCTATAATAGGATTGAGCAATGAGGCAGGAGCTAGCTGGATGTTGCCAAACTTCTGACATGCCTCACACCCTCTGTAGTACTTGAAACAATCTTCAGTCATAGTTGGCCAATAAAAACCCGCTCTTTTGAGCATCCAACTCATATTTTGGGCCGACTGGTGAGTGCCGCAAAGCCCCTCATGGACTTCTCCTGTAGCCACTTGGGACTGCTCATGGTCTAAACATTTCAATAGCACTCTGTCGATGGTTCGGCGATACAATGTGTCGTCTACTAACACGAATTTGAACGCTTGCCGCCGAACCTTCCGATCGACCCTTTGGTTAGGGTCTCTCAAATAATGGACGATTGGGACTCTCCAATCGCCCTCACAGGTTTCAGAGGGCCTCGCTGGTTCACCTTCTGAAAAAGCTTCTAAAATACTGACTTTAGGGTGCCCTCCGAGCCATTCCATCTCCTGCCAAAGCCTGGCCGAGGCGGCCATTCGGAGTGTGCCGGGCCAAAGCTCTTCGGAGGGTTCGGACTCCAGGGCGCCTTCTCCGTCCGGGAGGCTTCGCACTATGGGCTCCAGCGTGCCAGATCCTTTGATCGGCAGAGCACTCCGATCCAGTGGCTTTGGCGTGCGGTGGCTTTCCGTGACCTGAGGTGTTCGACCCGAGGCGTGCGCCTGCCCGCCTTTACTAGCTTCGGCAATTGTACTAAACACTGGCTTCTCCAATACATAAAATTTTCCTCTCCTGACTTGGTAGCCAGATGCTTGCTGAGCCAAATCATTGGCGACTGAATTGGCTTCTCGTGATACGTGAGATATTTTGAAATCATCAAAAGTAGCAACTATGTCTAGACATTTGTCCAAGTAGCTATTCAGCAAGCCATTAAAGCATTGAGCACTATTAGCTACTTGTTGTACTACCAATAACGAATCACCATACGCGTGAACATGTTTAGCGCCTACAGACTCTAGTAGTTCAAGACCTAGCAACAAAGCCTCGTATTCGACTTGGTTATTAGTGGAAGAAAACTCTAGTCGGGCCGAGGTTTCAAAGTGCATACCATTAGGTGATATGAGAACCACTCCAATACCTTGGCCACTCTTGCAAGCCGAACCATCAAAATAGATTTTCCATGGTACTACCTCAACTAGAGCAACAACATCACTCTAGCTAACATCTATGTGATGATCAACTATAAAGTTGGCTACGACATGGCCTTTCATCGCTCTTAGGGGCTCGTAGGCCAAATCGTATTCAATCAACGCGTAAGCCCATTTTCCAATTCTTCCACTTAGAATCGGCTTCTATAACATGTGCTTTATAACATCGGTTTGTCAAACGACAAAGCATGTGGTGGGGAGAAGATAATGGCGCAACTTGGTGCACGCGTAATAAAGTGATAAACATAATCGCTCCACAAACGCGTACCTGGTTTCAGCGTCCAGCAGGCGGCGGCTCAAGAATGTGATGATGTACTCCTTCCCCTCCACCTCCTGGGTTAGCACGGCCCCAATCACGCTATCTTCAGCGGCGACATATAACCGAAACGGAATCCTGGCTTTAGGTGCTCTCACCACAGGCGGTGATGACAAGCACTCCTTGATCTTTTTCGAAAGAACTTTGTTGGCTTGCCCCCAAGTGAACTCGGCTTCGTTTTTTAGCCGGAGTTTGGGGACAAAGGCGTCAATCTTGTCGGACAAGTTGGATATAAAGCGACGCAAATAGTTCAGCTTGCCTAGCAACTTTTGTACATCCCTTTTTCATGTCAGCGCTGCACTGTTTCTAATCTTCTCAAGGCTCTTAGGATCATGAAACCTAAGAACTTACCCACCGACACACCAAACACACACTTAAGTGGGTTCATCTTCAACCCATACTGTCGCATCCTATCGAAAGCAACCTTCAAATCGGCTAAATGGTTTCCCATAGCGTCCGATTTGACCACGACATCATCGATGTAAACTTCTAACGTGACTCCTAACAGGTCATGAAAGATCAAGTTCATAGCGTGCTGATACGTGGCGCCGGCATTTTTCAAACCAAAAGTCATGCTGACCCACTCGAACAAACCGACAAAACGAGGGCATCGAAAGACAGTCTTATAGACATCCTCTTCAGCCATAAAGATTTGATTGTAACCAACATTGCCATCAAGAAAACTTAGTACCTTATGTCCCGAGGCATCGTTGATCCGCATGTCGGCTATCGGCATCAGATACTCATCTTTTGGAGTGGCTTTGTTCAGATCCCTGAAATCAATGCATACTCGTATCTTGCCGCTCCCTTTCTTCTCTACAGGCACAATGTTAGCAACACATTCCGCGTACCTGCACGGCCTAATAAATTCAGCCTTGAGTAGTTCCTCCACTTCTTCTTTAACTCGGTCATAGACGGCCGAATTAAAGCGACGAGGAGGCTGCTTATAAGGCCTAAATCTGGACTTGATGGGCAGCCGATGCTCCACAAGCTCGCGGCTTAGCCCTGGCATTTCGCTATACTCCCATGTGAAACAATCGACATACGACTGAAGTAACTTTATTACTTCAGCCTTTTCATCGGGCTATAAATGTTGGTTTACAAAAGTCGGCCTTGGAACGCTACCATTACCTATATCAACTTCCTCCAAGGGACCGGCCGACGCAAAACCTTTCCCTAATTTTTCCACTTCGCTAAAGTCCTCGATGGCTTCGGCAATACCGTCTTTATTAGACTGATATTGCTCCACATGAGACTTTAGCCAATCTAGATTATCCTTGCTAGACATGACTATTAATACAAAAATAGTCGTGCTACTCCAGCCGTCTTTATAGACACTGGTACAAACCATCCTTCGGATACACTAACAAAGTCATAATCCAAAAGATCTCTACCTGATAGACACTCTACTTTGTTATGGACGGCGTCAACCGACACATCGACCAAAGCTACTTGGGCCGAAGTATCCGCGGGGATGACCTCCACCTCATCTTCGTCCCACTGTATCAAGCACTGGTGTAGGGTGGAGGGAATGCAACAGTTTGCGTGAATCCAGTCGCGTCCGAGCAATACGCTACAGTTACCTTGTACTTCGACGACGAAAAATGTTGTTGGCAATGTCTTGTTGCCCACCGTCAACTCCATAGAGAGTACTCCCTTGGCCTCGGAGCTCTCACCATTGAAGCCATTGAGCATTAAGTTAGTCTTCTTCAGGTCATCTTCGTCCCTGCCAAGTTTCTTCAACAATGAATAAGGCATTAGGTTAACAGTGGCGCCGCCGTCGACGAGCATCTGGGAAATTGGATTCCCATCGATGTGACCTCTGACATAGAGGGGTTTTAGGTGGTGAGCCAAGTCCTCAGGCTTCTCGAAGATGGCATTGCGTGGGCCGAGGTTCAATTGCGCGACCTCGGCCTCGTCCTGCGGCAGGGCGAACTCGGCAGGTAATGTGATGATGTTGATGTCCATCGCCTGGGGTGCGGGCCCTTCAGATATGGGCGAGTAATCGTCGTCGAGCATGTCATCGTCGTCGTCGCTCGGACTAGGAGTCGGGTTTGTTATCTCAACCGGCTTCTCCCTCCATACCTGCTTAGTAGCTGGCCGAGGGCGGATCTCTTCGAAGATAGCATCGTGCTCGGCCTCAGCTTTTTTCTCGTGCATCTCCTGTGCCCGCAGCCTTTGTAGGCGTATCTTCTGTGATTTGGACATGCTTGGAGGAGCCCAAGATGGCTGAGGCCTGGTGCCGGGCGCTACTGTTTGACTTCTGTTAATTCTGGCCGAAGTGGCGTTGTGCCCTTCGGCCTTGGGCACTCTGTGTTCGGAGGGGGCTTCGCTGCGAACCCCGTCAGATAGGTAGGCCTCATTCGGCCGGCCAAACCAAGCTCCGGCGCGGAGCTCGGACGAAGTAGGAGACTTACCTCCGTCAGACCTCGGTGACAAAGTCTTCGGGATTGGGACTTCCTAAAACCCAACTCTGATGGTTATGGCTTCAGACTCCCTGACTTCGGCTTTTGCGTGTCCACACCCTTTGGCTTCGCTCTGCATGTTTCGATTCGGAGGCACCACAGACAGTCTGTGGACGATGCCCCCTCCGCTGCGTCTGTTTGCCCCTGCCATCCATAATACTCTGAAGGACAACACGACATAGTGTTAGGTTGCGGAGGGAGCCCTGACCCGGATACGTACGGAGCCCACGGGGTCCCTGCCCAGTCATACGACGGAGGCATCGACGGCTCTAGTGGCCTTCCCACTGTGAGCCGAACCCGTTACCTGGAGGGGTGTTCGGCCAAGTCGAAAGTATCTCGGACCACACCAGCGAAGGGTCCTGCTAGGCCGGAGGTACGCTCGGCCAGTGCGGGCCGAAGCCTCCCATCGGGGACGTCCACCACGGTGCGGGGTTCGGCCATTGGGGGCCGAAGTTGTTGCATGGGGGACCCGACCACTGGGGTTCAGAGTTGTCGTACGGGGAACCCGACCACCGGGGTTCGAAGTTGCCGTACAGGGGGTTTGGCCATTGTGGCCTGGAACTACCGTGCGGAGCCTCAGGCCACCGTGGCCTGACGCCTTTGTTCGGAGGGTTCGCCAGCTTCGGTCCGAAGCCACCCTTCGAGGGTCTTGGCCCCTTCGGCTGTTTTAGCTTAGCGCGCGGACCTGCTTCCTTGGCCCTTCTCTGATGCTTGTTCAACAGCATATCATATGTCACCTTCGGACTCTCGCGAGCCTTAGTCGAAGGGGTATTAATGTTCTGTTTCCACACTCCCACCTCGGGGTTCTTTGGCATGAGTGTGCGAGTGCGCGGTTCTCCCACAATCACATCTTTCCCTTTAGCTGACTCGGCCTGTTTTGGCCGAATCAACACCTTCTTTTCCCACAAACAGCTTCATCGTTGGATCATGGTCTATTTTCAATCGTCCTTCTTCTATGGCCGATTGTATCTGCCATCGAAAAAACATTGCAATCATTAGTATTATGTGAATGCGGTCATGCCACTTACAGTATGGATGCTTCTTTAACTCATCGGCGGGTGGAAGGACTTGACCCTTGGGTAACCTGAGAAGCTGGCTTTTTAAGAGAAAATTGAATATTTTATCACACTTAGTTACATCAAACGAGTACTTGACCTCACTAGGACGATTTTTTGTGGGAGACGGCCGTAACTCGGAGCGAGTAACAGGTTTATTCTTAGCGTTCCAAACCCATTCGGCCGCGTACATGTCGGCTGAATCCTCTTCCTCTGACTCCTCTTCATCAGAGCATTCCATGATGTGGATTTCGGCCCTAGGCTTGCTAAATGTTTTAATAAGCTTCTTATCTTTGGCTTGGCCTTCCTGGACCAGAGCCTGCTGCAGAACTTGGCTAACTTCTAAAAAGTTTTGGTTATCTAACCTCTCTTTGATTTCGGTACGCAACCCGTTAAAAGCTAATTCCGCCAAGTCCCTTTCCGAAATATTAAGGCTAAAACATCGGTTTCTAGTATCCCTGAAACGCTTGATGTACTCAGAGGCACTCTCACTAGATTTCTGCTTAACCGATGTCAAGTGTGAAAGCCTATGTTCTGTCTCACCCGTGTAGAAATAATCATGGAATTTCCACTCTAAATCGTCCCACGTGTGGATGGAGTTCGGCGGGAGCGCCGAAAACCAAGTGAAAGCAGTGCCGGATAGCGAGAGAGAAAATAGTCTAACCTTTAGAGCATCTATCCCGCTAACTTCTCCACACTGTGCCAAAAATTAACTAACGTGCTCTAGTGTGGTCTTGCTGCCCTCGCCATCGAACTTAGTGAATTCAGGGATTCTATAGCCGCGGGGGTAGGGCACTGTATCAAGATGGTCGGGGTATGGCTTACGGTAAACCCTAACCCATCCCTTGGGCACGAAGCCGGTACACTCTCTAAATAATGCACGGACCCGCTCCTCGATGTCATCTTGGTATGTTGCTTGTGCGCGCCTCTAATGTGGGGGCGCAACACGCGGTGGGATATCGGCGTGTCGGCCATGGGCCTCTTCCCTGCGCGCAATTTGTATGGCGTGTTCATGCCCGGGTGCCTGTGCATGTGGTGCGGGCAGTGCGGGTACTAGCGCAGGTGGTGTGGTATGCAGTGTTAGTTTGACCATAGGTATAATGATTGGTCTCGACCATAAGTGATGGGGCTAGAGACATGATTGTGCCAGTGCTGTCATTAGTCTTACTGTACACGTGGTTTGCTGGGGGTGCACTAGCAATAGGAACTGGGGGCACGGCCTCAGTAAAGCCGAATCTCCTAAGAGTTGCCTCTACTTGGGAGCTGATTGCCGAATCTAAACGGTTGGCTAGTGAAGCGCTAACGGCTTGATCAACTTATGTGGCTATTTTTTGTTCAATTTCTAAAGAAGATAAATGGGGTGATACAAGTGTTACCTGGACCTAAGCGAGGTCGGGGGTGACGATGTCGCGCTTGATGAAGCCTGCGCGTGTCTTGACGTAGCCCCCGAGCATCATGTCTTGGAGCGCCTTTAACTTTGCCTCGATCTCTGCTCGGTCTGCTGCGGGGATATCTTCAAACGTAGGTGACAATATGTTGCGGTTGTCGATATCCGTGCCTCCTATTGTGTCCATCGGTGGTGTAGACATAGTAGTCGATGTAGATGTACTGGTGGCCGATGTATACATACTCATCATGTTGGCATAGCCTTCCCCAGCGGAGTCACCAAAAAGTGTGTTGACACGAAAACGTGCCCCCGCACTTGGGTCAATTCGACGATCCAAAAGTATGCGGATACTTAGGGACAAGCCTAAGAGTGACGCAGCACCGACGTCGCGTTCCGACTACCCTTAGTCGTGATAAGGGGGTGGAGTCGCCAGGCAACCAGATTACACAAAATAATCCAATTAGTCGAAAGAAATAGATTAAACAGAATAAAATCAACAAACCAGTCGGAGCCCCGTCCGGTTCGAAGTCTGGTGCGAAGGGGTCGCCGAAGTATACCTTCGGCGTTCAGTGCGAAGTGTCCGGACGAAGGGTACCTTCGGCGTTCGGAGTGATCTGATCGAAGGTGAGCTCTGAATAGATCTGGATGCGACAATAACCTCCAAACAGTGGGGTTCGGGGCAAAGCCTCTAATACAGCGAAGTACAAAATAATGACAGACCGCGCACGGGGGCAACTTCGTCCAGAGCGGAGTACGAGCGTGGCGAAGCCTGTCGTGACGAAGTGTGTTGGCGAAGCCTATAGTCGAGGCCTGTAATCTTTCCGAAGGGTGTCCTGACGACCTCCGAAACTGATTTCTCAGCTCTGGATCCCTCCGACGAAGTACCTTCGAACGTGGAGACCTGCAACAGAGAAGGTGCGAAGTGCTAATATGGCCTAGGGTCCAAATGCTGCTAAGTGTTGCACTAGTAGAGAAGGTAGCAATCTATTACGCAGATTAGCTGATACTTCACAGGCGAAGTAACAAGGCGATAGCAATCTATTACGTAGATTAGTGGATACTTCACAAGCGAAGTAACAAGGATTACCACTGTTCCAAAGTGGCCGGCGGAGGGCTTCCAGGCAAACCCACGAAGAGGTACAGGAAAATAAAGGTAAAGTAAATGCAATCAAAGCATGGGCTTTGGTTTGGTTTGAGTTGGGGGTGTTCTCCACGCCGGCTAGGCCTCTCTATTTATAGGGGGTTAACTCCTAATCTAGTCTGCTATTAATCTGGCCTGATAGAGATAGAGATTGAGCTAGAAACGCATACAATTCTATCTCTGCCGAGGTGGGCTTCGGCCAGGCCCGTCGAGGCTTGCTCTTCGGGCCGAAGCTTCGGTAGCGTGGGCTTCGGCCAGGCCCATCGAGGCTTGCTCATCGAGCTGAAGCTTCGACAGCGTGGGCCTCTGAAGGTTTCCGAATCTTCAGCAGCGTGGGCCTCCGAAGGCTTCCTGGCCGAAGGACGTGGGCTGGCCAGAGGCTTACGGAGCCCATATCCTAATGGACCTCCGGCCTTGTGGGGCTTCGGCCTGACTTCATCGGAGCCTTCTCCTCGGGCCGAAGCTTCGGCAGCGTGGTTCTCCGAAGGCTTCCTGGTCAAAGCCCATGGGCTGGCTAAAGGCTTTCGGAGCCCATAGCTCAATGGACTTCGGCCCTGTAGGGCTTCGGACGGACCCTAGACATGTGTATTTCGGTCCAAATCACCAAAATTGATATTTTGACAATCTAGCCACTTTTTGCTATCAATAGAGCTGCAGAAGGATCTCGAGGAGATCGCTCCCTCCAGTTCCAATACGATTGGTTGTTTTTGATTTTGTTATGCTTGTAGTGCTGCTCCTGTCGGATATAAGGCATGAGTGAAGATTAAATAAGAATTTTAAAATAAAGATGTAAGCATCTAAGTCTAAACTATTATTTTGAGAAATAAAGTTAGTAATGTTTCCCCTTAAAAATTTGTATCTCCTTTGGAAACACCTTATCTTCAGGATGGCCAACGAGCAAGGATCGGATGCCCCATTGAGAAACCAAGGGTTGGTTTTAGAGTCTGTGATGAGTGATTGACAGATTTTACCCTCTGATTCGAAGGGGTCCCTCTGAAGGGGTTCGGAGGTTGTTTCACCGAAGGGTTTGGTGGGTCTGGTTGCTGCAGCTGTTGCAGCGGAGTGTGCCTGTCAGAGGGGTCTGATAGTACATGATGACTGGGTTGTACCAAAGGGTTCGGTATTTTGGGCGGTACACCAGAGTGTGTATCGGAGGTTGCTTACCCGGAGAGGTCTCCGGGGTACTCGATACACTTGTCTGTTTGTCTGTGGTGCGCAGGTGACTTCGAAGGCGACGGACGGTTCGTAGCAAGTGAACCTGGGTAAAGCGGGAGGCTTGATGCCAGCGGAGCAGGGAGCTCCGTCACAAAGGCTGCGAAGGGGTCAAGGTCGGACCTCGGGTCGAGGTGCGCCAGGAGAAGACAGTAAGTGCGGAGTGTGACTCCGGGTGAAGGTACCCCGAGATGAAGTCCTCGGAGGCGAGGCACTTCGAAGGGTACTCCGAATGGAGTGACTTCGAAGTATTGTGGACTAAGTCCTCAGCAATGAGGCAAGGTGTTCGAAGTGTGCTCCGGAGGGAGACACTCGAAGGTATACCCGACGAAGGTCTCAGAAGTCGAGGTGCATCGAAGGTATGATCCAGGTGAGGATCGTCAAGGAGTGTGCTCGGGGAGAGACACTGCGACGAAGTGCTCATGGAATGCTTCATGCGGAGGCCTTGGACGAAGGAGGGACTTCGAAGGGTAGTACTCCGAAGGTGGGGCTTTGGAGTGAAGCAGGCTTCGGAGTGAAGCTGACTAGGCTGACTCCGGAGTGAGGCTGACTTGAGGTACTTCGGCCTTGCATGGCTTCGGTACATGTACTGACGGAGTTCGAGCTGGGAGAAGCTGCGAAGCCGTGGTGGTCCACTCCGAAGGTGTTGGTGCGAAGGCTCAAGGGCTTTGACAGCTTCGGCTCAAAACCATCACTGTATCGAAGGCTGACTTCGGTGAAGCGAAGGCCGTCAGGCGCAAGGCTTCTCACCGAAGCTACCGCACCCCTCGCGTGCGAAAGGGGGCTTCAGAAGGGTCCAAAACTGCAAAGGCTGACAGCGTCTGCTCTGCAAAAGCTGGTGCTGTCCCCTCTACGAAGCTGACAAAAGAAGCCTCCAAATAAAGTAGACTACCAGTTGTACCCCCTGTTTTGATGAGACAAAACCGGTGTAAACCCTAGGGGTAAAGTAGTCTATTCACAGGGCTGAATAGTGCCTATAAATATGCCTATAAATAGTGGAGGCTGGCTAGGTCACATCAACACTTTGAGCAGCCATTGTGGAACTCCTGTGCTAGCCGCCACACTCTTGTATTCATCCTGTGAGTTCATTTTGTGTTCCATGTTCAAGCAATGAAGCTTTGATTCTGTTTTCTTTTACTGCTTGAACTTGTATGCATACTTCTCTGCATGCTTTGATTTCTCTGTGCACCATCTTCTTGTGAGTTTTTCTGGAGAGGTGTGTGAGAAGTCTGTCTGGGTGAAATGTGTTTTTCAGTGTCTATTCGCTCTGTGTAAACTGGAGGCTAGACCTCTCTGATTACTAGCGAAGCACTGTCTCTGTGCTGAATCGAAGCCCATTTTCTTCCCGTGTCGAAGTCCTCAGCGAAGTCTGTTTAGTGTGCGTTTAGACCTTCGAAGTACGAAGCCTAGCACCAGTTGCTGACGCTAAGTATTTGATCGAAGTCCTCAGAGGGAAGACCGCTCTTGCGAATGGTGAAGTGCGAAGCCTGCTCGAAGGCACCCTATGTGCGGAGCCTGCACTGACTTAGCAGAGCTGAATTTTAGGGGTTGTGGGTGGAGCGAAGTCTTCTTGGCTTCGAACTTTTGCTCCTTGCGAAGCCTGTGTTCGGAGCTGTAAAATACCTCCGAACCAGAACTTCGAAGGGTGTGTTCGAATCCTGTTCCGCAGAAGACAGAATTAAAACAGAAGGTTATTTTTAGTCTGAAATTTTAAAAGCTGCCATTCACCCCCCCCTCTGGTCGCCGTTTCCGGTCCAACACCCATGCAATGGGAGCGACTCTGGAAACTTGCCTCAGTGGGGAGCCACCGGCCAGCGGCAGGCCCCGATCGCCAATCATCCCACTTTGGCGGAGATGATGGCGAATCAAAATCAACTGATAGCCACACTACTGACCCAGATGCAACAGCAACAGAACCAGATGCAACAGCAACAGAACCAGATGCAAGAGCAGTAGGCCCAATTGTTCCGTCTTCAGCAGCAGCAACCAGAACCTCCCCTCAGACCAGCTGCCCCGGCACCAGCACTAGCCTCCCAACTTTCGGAATTCTGGTGTGTCCGGCCCCCAGTGTTCTCTAGCACCACCACCCTGATGTAGGCAGGTGACTGGTTGAGAACAATTGGTAAGAAGCTTGACCTTCTGCCATGCACCGAGCAGGAGAGAGTGACATTCGCTGCTCACCAGCTCCAAGGACCCGCCGTGGAGTGGTGGGACAACCTTCGCGAGACTCAGCCCGAGGGTCATGTTATTTCATGGGCTGAGTTTACCGCCGCTTTCCGCGCCGCTCATGTCCCGGAGGTCGTCATAGCCCAAAAGAAGCAAGAGTTCCGGGATTTACAACAAGGAAGCACGACTATTACGGAATACCTGCATGAGTTCAACCGGCTAGCCTGGTTTGCACCAGAGGAGGTACGCACGGATGCGGCCCACCAGTCCAAGTTCCTTCGGGGGCTGAAGGATGAACTTTCACTTCAGCTAGTCTCTAAAGATTATGCCAACTTCCAAAAGTTGGTAAACAAGGCGATAATACAAGAGACCGAGCAAAACAAGGTAGATCTGAAGAAAAAGAGGATGATCGCCTTCTGTCAGCATCAGGGGATGGCATAGAGGCCCCGCTTCACACCTCCCCCACCGGCGCCCCACTACCATCTGCGCCCCATCTATAGGCCAGCTCCGCCAGCCAGCAACCCGGGAGCCAGAAACCCTCGCCTTGCTCCTGCCGCACCAGCTGCCCTAGTTGCCCCCACCAAGAAAGTGGAGGTTCTGCACGACAAGCTAGTGATATGCTTCAACTGCCGTTAGGAGGGACACTATTCCCACCAGTGTCCTCACCCCAAGCATCCTCAAGGGATCGCGGCGAATCCCGCGGTTCGCACCCACGTCAATCACGTCTCCGCAGAAGAAGCTTAGGCTACGCTAGAGATAGTAATGGGTAAGTTCTCCGTAAATTCAGTACCCGTAGTTATCCTATTCGACACTGGAGCTACTCATTCATTTATGTCAACAAGTTTTGTGAAAACTTATAATCTGAATGAGTGTGAACTAATAAGACCAGTAATGATAGCCACCCCTGGCAAGCAGACCCTAGCCCACTTCTATAGTCCAAGGGTATGGGTAGATATCCAAGGCGTAATTTTCTGGGTAGACCCATTCTGATAGAATGCAAAGGTTTGGACCTGATCCTAGGGATGGATTGGTTAAACAAGCACCAAGGAATGATAGAGTGTGCAAGAGGAAAGTAACTGTGACCAGTGAAGAAGGAGTTGTCGTCACGTTTTAGATGCCAACCAGAAGCCCGAAAGACTTCACCTGCATCAGATTACCTTAGAAGAAGTACCGGTAGCCTGTGAGTACCCGGATGTCTTTCCTGAGGATTTGCCAGGGATGCCACCTAAGAGGGACATCGAGTTCAGGATTGACCTAGTGCTCGGGACCACTCCCATCTCCAAGCGACCCTACCAGATGGCCGCAAACGAGTTGACAGAGATGAAGTAGCAGCTAGAAGACCTTGAGCGGAAAGGATACATAAGACCCAGCACATCCCCATGGGGAGCCCCCGTTATCTTCATCGATAAGAAGGAAGATAAGGACAAGCGAATGTGTGTGGATTATCGAGCCTTGAATGAAGTGACCATCAAGAACAAGTACCTTCTACCCAGGATTGACGATTTATTCGATCAATTGAAAGGAGCCACGATATTCTCCAAGATCGACCTCCGGTCCGGATATCATCTGCTGAGGATTTGAGAGGAAGACATACCTAAGACGACATTCACTTCTCGCTACGGATTATATGAGTGCATTGTTATGTCCTTTGGGTTAACCAACGCCACGGCCTTCTTCATGAATATGATGAATAAAGTGTTCATGGAGTACTTGGATAAGTTTATCATGGTATTCATAGATGATATCCTCATCTATTCCAAGAGCTGAGAAGAGCATGAGACCCACATCCGGTTGACCCTAGGAAAACTCAAGGAACATCAGTTATACGCCAAGTACAACAAATGCAAGTTCTGGATGATGGAAGTAAAGTTCCTAGGGCACATTATCTTGGCACAAGGCATCGCGGTAGACCCTGCCACCGTGGAAGCAGTTACAGATTGGCTGTCACCCACCAACGTATCTGAGATATGAAGTTTTCTTGGATTAGCAAGCTACTACTGTCGATTTATTGAGAATTTCTCCAAGATAGCGAAGCCCATGACCAAGTTGCTGCAGAAAGGAGAGAAGTTTGAATGGACTTTGGAATGTGAGGAAAGTTTTTGGACCCTCAAGTCGCGATTGGTGTCAGCACCAATATTGACCCTACCGGATATAAGGAAGGACTTTCATGTATATTGTGATGCATCTCGTCAAGGTTTGGGGTGTGTTCTTATGCAAGACGGAAAAGTTGTCTCATACGCCTCCCGGCAATTGAGGCCACACGAGCTGAACTACCCCACCCATGACCTAGAATTGGCTGCTGTAGTGCATGCTCTGAAGATATGGAGGCACTACCTTGTTGGAAACTGTTGTGAAGTCTTCACGGACCACAAGAGTTGAAGTATATCTTCACGTAATCGGATCTCAATCTTAGGCAAAGGAGATGGCTAGAATTGATAAAGGACTACGACTTAGGCATTCATTACCATCCCAGCAAAGCAAATGTGGTGGCTGCTGCTTTGAGTCGTAAAGGATACCTTACTGCCATCATGGTTTAGGATCACGCGCCTTTGTTGTATAAGGAGATGGAGAGGTTAAACCTCGGGATAACCACTGGAGCCTATTTAGCCACACTTGAGGCAAGACCAGTCTTAATCGATCAAATCTGTGAAGCTCAGTTAGAAGATCCGGATATAGCAGCGATCAAGAAGAACATGAGACAAGGCAAGGCCCCAGGGTTCTCAGAATACGAGAACATCACCATATGGTTCGGAACTAGGTTGTGTGTGCCTAATAGACCGGAGTTAAGGACCCTTATTCTAAGAGAGGCCCATGACACTTTGTACTCCATTCATCCCAGAAGTACAAAGATGTACCAGGATTTGAAGGAAAGATATTGGTGGGTCAGTATGAAAAAGGAAATTGCTCAGTTCGTAGTGGAATGTGACACCTGCCGGCGAGTAAAAGCAGAACATCAGAGGCCAGCAGGATTGTTGCAGCCCCTCAAGGTGCTCAAATGGAAATGGGAAGAGATCGGTATGGATTTCATCACCGACCTCCCAAAGACCCAAGCTGGATATGACTCCATATGGGTAATCATCGATCGGCTTACGAAGGTAGCTCACTTCATAGCCGTCAAGACAACCTTCAGCGCCCCTAAATTGGCAGAGTTATACATGACCCGCATAGTGTGCCTCCATGGAGTGCCTGAGAAGATAGTCTTTGATAGAGGCAGTCAGTTCACGTCTCCGATAGATGGAGTGCCATGATTTAAACATAAAATACAATGAGGGAAATACTTTTTCTGAAATAAAAAGGAATTATTTTATTAGAGAAAAGGATAAAAGAACCCAATTAAAGCAAAACAAGGAGAAATACTTCAAGTTTTAAGATAATAAATTTATTATGGAATCTATAAGCCAAGAAATATTTTTAGGAATTTTTACAAAATTTAAGCAGCAGTGCTTCAAGCTCTAAATGAATATATGAATTTCTAGAATTATTTTAAATGAAAAATACATATAAAATCCTAATGGGCCACAACCCCGAATCCTCCCTCGGCCCAGCCCAGCCCAGCCTTGCGCTCACCGACAAGTGGGGCCTCCTTGTCGACGCCATCCCCCACCCTCTCTCCTCCACGCCCGCGCCACCCTGGCCCGCTTGTCAGCCGCTCTCCCGCGCCCTCCACCTCTGGCCGCCCTGGCCCGCCTGTCGGCGCGCTCGGCTTCAACAGTACCCGCTGACAGGTGGCTCCCACCTGTCAGTTCCGTCGTCTTTGATGGAAGGGGATCCCCCCTTCCAAAAGCGACGACCCCTTTCCATTTCTCCGTCGCCGGTCGCCAAAAAGTGTGTTGACACGGAAACGTGCCCCCGTACTTGGGTCAGTTCGACGATCCAAAAGTGTGTGGATACTTAGGGACAAGCCTAAGCGTGACACAGCACTGACATCGCGTTCCGACTACCCTTGGACATGATAAGGGGGGTGGAGTCGCCAGGCAATCAGATCACACAAAATAATCCAATTAGCCGAAAGAAATATGTTAAATATAATATAATCAGCAAACCAGTCGGAGCCTGTCTGCTTCGAAGTTTAGTGCGAAGGGGTCGCCGAAGTATACCTTCGGCGTCTGGTGCGAAGTGTCTCGCCGAATGGAGCCTTTGGCGTTCGGACTGTTTTGTTCGAAGATGAACTCCGAACGGGTCTAGACGTGACAATCGCCTCCGAATGGCGGGGTTCAGCGCGAAGTCTCTATACAGCGAGGTATAGAATAATAACACGAAGACCGCGCGCGGAAGCAACTTCGTCCAGAGCGGAGTACGAGCGTGGCAAAGCCTGTCGTGATGAAGTGTGTTGGCGAAGCCTGTAGTCGAAGCTTGTAGTCTCTCCAAAGGGTGTCCTGACGACCTCCGAAACTGATCTCTCAGCTCCGAACACCTCCGACTAAGTAGCTTCGATCATGACAACCTGCAATAGAGAAGGTGTGAAGTACTAATTCAGCCTGAGGTCCGAATTCTGCTAAGTGTTGCACTAGTAGTGAAGGTAGAAATCTATTACGCAGATTAGCGGATACTTCACAGGCGAAGTAACAAGGCGATAGCAATCTATTACGTAGATTAACGGATACTTCACAAGCGAAGTAACAAGGATTACCACTGTTCCGAAGTGGCCGGCGGAGGGCTTCCAAGCAAACCCACGAAGAGGTACAGGAAAATAAAGATAAAGTAAATGCGATCAAAGCTAGGGCTTTGGTTTGATTTGTGTTGGGGGGCCTTTCTAAGCTGGCCTCGCCTCTCTATTTATAGGGGCTTAATTTCCAATCTAATCTGCTATTAACCTGGCCGTATGGAGATAAAAACTGAGTTGGAATAGCATACAACTCCATCTCCGCTGAAGTGGGCTTCGGCCGGGCCCGTCGAGGCCTGCTCCTCGGGCCAAAGCTTCGGTGGCGTGGGCCTTCGAAGGCTTCCCAACCGAAGCCCATAGGCTAGCTAGAGGCTTTCGGAGCCCATAGCTCAATGGACTTCGGCCCTGTAGGGCTTCGTACAGACCCAATACATGTGTATTTTTGGCCCAAATCACAAAAATTGATATTTTGATGATCTAGCCATTAATGTCATTTTTTGTTATCAACACATGCCCCCCTGCCTTTTAGTGAACTGAGTGAACTAAAA
Organism: Zizania palustris; assembly: GCA_019279435.1. Classification (NCBI taxonomy): domain Eukaryota; kingdom Viridiplantae; phylum Streptophyta; class Magnoliopsida; order Poales; family Poaceae; genus Zizania; species Zizania palustris. The sequence continues at coordinate 5,487,388 of JAAALK010000288.1, read as the reverse complement.
GCACAACGGGCTAAAGACGATACCATCCATATCGGCTTTTCGACAACTTTATGATGTTTGCCACACACTCGGGAAATACTTTTTCAAGTACCTACCATTCAAAGCCCTTCGAAACCGCTCTCCCTGCAGGGATTCCAACACATATGCGTTGCTGGGAGCGATTTCGGCTATCTTAAAAGGGTCTTCCCAACCAGGCGACCATTTACCAAACTTGGGATTCTTCGTGCCTAAGGGCAAAATCGTTTTCCACACCAAGTCTCCTATTTGAAACAATTTTGGTTTAACCTTCTTATTGTAAGCTTTAGCTACTCTCTTCTTCTCTACTTCTATGGCTTCTAAAGCCCTTAGTCTCTTATCCGTCACTTCCTCTAGATTATCCTTTAGAAGAGTTTCATACTAATCGACCGATAAGCCATCTTGCTTTAACACTCTTAAGGAGCCAAGATCTACCTCTACAGGCAGAACGGCCTCTTGTCCATACACCAACTCATATGGACTGACCTTGGTAGCACCGTGCTTTGCAATTCTACAAGCCCATAGCGCCTCGGAAAGCACTTCATGCCACCTTTTAGGAAACTCTTCAATTTTCTTCTTAATAAGATTAATCACGGTTTTATTACTAGACTCGGCCTGACCATTGGCCGGAGCATAGTAAGGTGAAGAGTTTATCAACTTAATACCATAGTGTTCGGCGAAGTCCCTTACTTCTCTAGAGACAAATGAACTACCTTGGTCTGTAATAAGAGTTTGAGGTATGCCGAATCTATGTTTGATGTGCTTTAAAATAAAATCGCGTACCTCATTGTGAGTCATGTTCTTGAGAGGTACGGCCTCGGTCCACTTAGTGAAGTAATCCATCGCCATCAACACGAACCGATGCCCTTTTGAGGAAGGAGGGTGAATCTGGCCGATGAAGTCTAAACCCCAACCTCGAAACGGCCATGGCTTGACAATAGGATTGAGTAATGAGGCAGGAGCTAACTGAATATTGCCAAACTTCTGACATGCTTCACATCCTCTATAGTACCTGAAACAATCTTCAGTCATAGTCGGCCAATAAAAACCCACTCTTTTGAGCATCCAACTCATTTTTTGGGCCGACTGATGAGTGCCGCAAAGTCCTTCATGGACTTCTCCCGTGGCCAGTTGGGATTGTTCGTGGTCTAAACACTTCAATAGTACTCCGTCGATGGTTCGGTGATACAATGTGTCGTCTATCAACACGAATTTGAACGCTTGTCACCGAACCTTCCGATCAACCCTTTGGCTGGGGTCTCTCAAATACTGGACGATTGGGACTCTCCAATCGCCCTTATAGGTTTCAGGGGGTATCGCTGGTCCATCTTCTGAAAAATTTCTAAACTACTGACTTCGGGGTGCCCCCCGAGCCATTCCAGCTCCTGCCAAAGCTTGGTCGGGGTGGCCGTTCGAAGTGAGCTAGGCCGAAGCCCCTCGGAGGGTTCGGACTCCGGGGAGCCTTCTTCGTGCAGGAGGCTTCGGCCTACAGACTTCGGCGCATTAGCTCCTTCGGTCGACAGGATACTCCGATCCAGGATCCTTGGCGCGCAATGACCTTCGGCGGCCAGAGGGGTTCGATCCGGAGGGTGTGCCTGCCCACTATTACTTGCTTCGGTAGTGAGACTAAACACCGGCTTCTCCAATACAGAAAATCTTCCTCTTCTGACTTGGTAGCCAGATGCTTGCTGAGCCAAATCATTGGTGACTGAATTGGCTTCTCTTGACACGTGAGATATTTTGAAATCATCAAAAGTAGAAACTATGTCTAGACATTTGTCCAAGTAACTATTCAGCAAGACATTAAAACATTGAGCATTCTTAGCTACTTGTTGCACTACTAATAAAGAATCACCATATGCGTGAACATGTCTAACACCTACAGATTCTAGCAATTCAAGACCTAGCAATAAACCTTCGTATTCGGCTTGGTTATTGGTGGAAGAGAACTCTAGACGGTCCGAAGTTTCAAAGTGCATTCCATTAGGCGATATGAGAACCACTCCAATACCTTGGCCACTCTTGCAAGCCGAACCGTCAAAATAAAGCTTCCGTGGCACTCCCTCGACTAGAGCAATGCTATCACTCCAACTGACATCTATGTGGTGATCAACAATAAAGTTGGCTACGATTTGACCTTTCATCGCTCTTAGGGGTTCGTAGGCCAAGTCGTACTCAATCAATGTGTAAGCCCATTTCCCGATTCTTCCACTTAGAATCGGCTTCTGCAACATGTGCTTTATAACGTCGGCTTGGCAAACGACAACACATGTAGCGGGGAGAAGATAATGGCGTAATTTGGTGCACGCGTAGTAAAGTGATAAACATAAACATTCCACAAACGCGTACCTAGTTTCGGCATCCAGCAGGCGGCGGCTCAAGAACGTGATGATGTACTCTTTTCCTTCTACATCCTGGGTTAGCACGGCCCCAATCACACTATCTTCAGCGGCGATGTATAGCAAAAACGGAATCCCGACTTTGGGTGCTCTCACCACGGGCGGTGATAACAAGCACTCCTTGATCTTTTCAAAGGCACTTTGCTGGCTTGCCCCCAAGTGAACTCGGCTTCATTCTTTAGACGGAGTATGGGGACAAAGGCATCAATTTTTCTGGACAAATTGGATATAAAGCGACGCAAATAGTTCATCTTGCCTAGCAACTTCTGCACATCTCTTTTGCACGTCGGCGTTGTAATGCTTCTAATCTTCTCAAGCCTCTTAGGATCAATTTCTATGCCTCTCTCATGAATCATGAACCCTAAGAACTTACCCGCCGACACACCAAAAGCACACTTGAGTGGGTTCATTTTCAAACCATACCGTCGCATTCTATCAAAAGCAACCCTCAAATCGGCTAAGTGGTTTCCCAAGGCGTCTGATTTGACTACAACATCATCAATATAACTTCTAACATAACTCCTAGCAAGTCATGAAAGATCAAGTTCATAGCGCACTGATACGTGGCGCCAGCATTCTTCAAACCAAAAGTCATGATGACCCACTCGAATAATCCAACGAAACTAGGGCATCGAAAGGCGGTCTTGTAGACGTCCTCTTCGGCCATAAAGATTTGATTATAACCAGCATTGCCATCAAGAAAACTTAGTACCTTGTGTCCTGAAGCATCGTTGATCAGCATGTCGGTTGTCGGCATTGGATACTCGTCCTTTGGAGTGGCCCTGTTCATATCCCTGAAATCAATGCATACCCGTATCTTGTCACTCCCTTTCTTCTCTATAGGCACAATGTTAGCAACCCATTCCGCGTACCTGCACAGCCTAATAAACTCAGCCTTGAGTAGTCGCTCCACTTCTTCCTTAACTCGGTCATAGACGACCGAGTTAAAGTGGCGGGGAGGCTGCTTATAAGGCCTAAATCCGGACTTGATAGGCAGACGATGCTCCACGAGCTCGCGGCTTAGTCCTGGCATCTCGCTATACTCCCATGCGAAGCAATCGACATATGACCGAAGTAACTTTATTACTCCAGCCTTTTCATCAGGTTGTAAATGCTGGTTTACAAAAGTCAGCCTTGGGATGCTACCATTACCTATGTCAACTTCCTCCAAGGGGTCGGCCGACGTGAAACCTTGTCCTAATTTCTCTATTTCGCTAAAGTCCTTGATGGCTTCGGCAATACCGTCTTTACTAGACCGATATTCCTCCACACGAGACTTTAGCCAATCTAGATTACTCTTGCTAGTCATGACTACTAATACAAAAACAGTCGTGCTACTCCAGCCGGATTCACGGATGAGAAACCATGTTGAAGAAAATGGGTTTGATACTCCAGATGTGATGAGTGATTATCAACGGAAGTTAAAGGAAGAGAAAGGAAGACATGTCGTGTCTGGCCGCATGTGACTCAGGTACACGGGCAACGAGCGACAGCCAGGCAGAGGAGCCGTGGAACTAGGCTGGCCCAATCCGGGTACATATGATCCGCTGGTCTGTTGACTGGGTTTGACTCAGGTAAACGGACGGCGAGCGATTGCCGGGCTGAGGAAGCTGTGGGATCGGGTCCGTCCAATCTGGGTACCCAGTGCGAAGATGGTGGACGCTTTGTCAGTTTCGGCGCAAAACTGACAACCGATGATTATTTTGTTTTTAGGATATTAATATTTAGTTTTTAAGTCTAGAATATTTTTATTTGAGTCAGGTGATTTTTCTAAGAGTATTTTAGTAATTTTCGGAATTTATTTTAGAGTCAGTGTTAATTTACCCTAGGGGTAAATTAGTCTTTTCATGTATTAGGAGTCGCCTATAAATAGGCCCCTACCCCCTAGGGATAGGATGACTGTTTCGTTTCAAGATCAATCTACAATCTACAGTCCAACAAGTTTTTTCGCCACAATATTTTTTCTGTTCACCGCCGGTGAAACTTCGTCACGAGCAGCAGCAGAAGGCCACGGTGGCACTACGTTTCCTCATGCATGCACATCCTTGGCTGGCAACACACGGCTGGAAGCAACAGGAGGCGGGCCCCACAGCTGCAAGCGCTCCTTCCGGTCATCTCCATTTCCGGCGGGCCCCACGCGGCTGGTTCACCGCACGCAGCAGCAGAGCACAGTCAACATCTGTTGGCAAATCTCTACAGTGTGCGTCGGATCCAGGCTACAGCCTGCAGCGGGCCCCATGGACTGTGACGCAGCGCGTCAGGAAAGCAGGCAAATTATTCACGGTGTGCAGCTGGCTCGGTTCTATCTTTTCGGCGTGCTCACGGGTCTCCACGACGGTCCACTGTTGCATCACGCACGGACGCACGGCTGTTCTCTCGTTTTCTTCCCCACGACAGATTTATTTCTCCACGGTGACAGCGGGACCCACGGCAAGGATTTCCGCATGGCGGTGCACGGCAGAGTTCGGCTGGATCTTTTGCGCACAGGCGATGTCAAGCAAGATGCAGGTTTGTTATTCATCTCCTAATTTTTAGTTAGAATAAATCTGTTAGTTATCTATTTTTAATTAGTCTGAAAATAATAATTTCGTAGTTAATATTTTTATCTATTTAATTTTTTTGTCATCTCGTATTATTTAGTTAAGTGTTTTTATCTCGATCTTAAAAATTATTATATCATTAGTATTTGCAGTAACATTTTAGTCTAGCTGTTACGTGCAATTTTTTAGGTTTATTTCTGAATTGATTTTTAATGAACCATGTTTTATTCATTTGATTAGTATTTTATTTCTAGACTGAAATATAAATATCTCGTGATTTATCTAGGTGTTTTTATTTACTGCAGTATTCTTATTTAGTTTATCTCTAATATTATCTCAATTAAGACACCGGTCATTTTTAGGCTAGACAACCTTAATTCCTGTAATTTGCTTTGATAATATTATTTGTCTAGTTAAGTTTGTTTGGGTGTTGGGATTAGCATATAATTTAGTAAAAAAAATAGGCGCCCATTCATCCCCCTTTGGTCGCTACTTTCGGTCCTACAAGTGGTATCAGAGCAAGGTTAGGGTTTTCTCATATCTTAACCGATGCTAAACCTAGGTAGTGACCATGACGTCTTTTGGCAAAATCCCGTCCCTAGAAGCTTTTGGCTACACTTATTGGAAGACTCGCATGCGAGCATACCTTATGAGTCAGAGCTCGGACATATGGGAGATTTGTGTTCATCCTACTTTCACCATAGTGCCTATTGCTGCGGATACTGCTGCAGATGTAGTTACCCAACATCAAAATAATAGTAAAGCGGTGAACATTTTATTTTCTGGTCTAGGTCCTAGTGAGTTTGAGCGTGTTAGCCATCTCACCACTGCTCGAGAGATCTAGGCTACCGTCCAGGCACACCATGAGGGGACAACTCAGGTCAAGGCTAGGCTCTACCAAATCTACCGGCGTGAGTATGAAAATTTCTCACAGAAGCCAGGTGAGACTGTTGAGGCCTTGTTTGGTCATTTTCAATCGATCATTAACAAGCTTCGGGTCAAAAAGGCCGAGGGTGATCAGCTGGTTTTAGATCATGAACAGGCGTTCAAGGTTCTCCATACCTTGGATCCTAAGATCTGAGAGATCAAGTTCTCTTCTATTGTTGAGAGAACTTCCTATGATACCTTGACTGTTGTAGAGCTCTTTAGTAAGCTCAAGGCCACAGAGGTCGATATCCAGTTGAGATCGAATCTCACTAGTTCTGGCTCAAAGACTCTGGCGCTTGCGACACCGTCTGCTGATTCTACAGCCTTGAGTTGTACTGCTTTTTCCTTGATGTCTATCTCCGAGGAGCAACTTGATTCACTAGGAGATGATGATCTGTGTTTGTTTAACAGCCGGGTGCGACGTGTCTATGATAAGTGAATGTTTAAGAGACACGGCAAAAAATCTGGATGCTTTGAGTGTGGTGATACAGGTCATTTCATTTCCGACTGCCCCAAGCAGAAGAATTACAAGAAGGGAACCAGCGGCAACTCCTACGACTCCGACAAGTATGACAATTCCACGAAGGGCAAGCCCAAGATGAGATTCTTTCGAAAGGCTTTGAAGGACTACAGGCGTGAGAACAAGAAGCGAGACAAGGCTTTCTTCGCCGAGATGGAGAAAAGTTATTCCAAGATATCCTTGTCTTCCTCCTCATCTTCAAGTTCAAGTGATGAAGAGACCGTGATCAGGAAGGGGAAGGACAGGGACGATCCAGCGGGCCTCTATTTCATGGCCTTCGGGGACAAGCTGAAAAGACGCTCACGTGATAGCCGAAGAACCCTCAAGAGCTTCTACTCAATGGCTCTTGGGGAGAAGAAAGAAAAGGATTCCTCCGATGACGACGATGAGAAGGTATCTTCCTATGAACAAGAAGTTGTTAATTTACTAGAACAGAACCGTCAGGAGTTGAAGTATCAGGAGAAACTGCTTAGAGGGGCTAAGAAGAGGATAGATGAGCTTGAGAGTGAGCTTGCAATGGCGAATGGCAAGATTGAGAGTCTGTCTTCTTCCCCTTGCTTGGGTGATAGTGGTGAGTGCCCTAACTGTGAGGTGTTGTTGTGTAACCTGACGACTCTTAAGTCCAGGTACACAGAGAGAGTAGATGAGAGAGACGCCTTGGCCACTGAGCTTGAGAGAGCTCAGCAGGAGCTGAAAAATGCTCATGCCACTGTCGTCGCACCTTGTGTAGACTGCCCATCCCATTTAGCTAGTATAGCTGAGCTGAGAGCCAAGAGTGATGAGCAGTTGAGCGAGTTAGCTAGAGTGAGAGCTGAGTTGGAGCAGACTAAGCTAGAGCTTGAGACCTTGTCAGTTCCACCCACTATTTGTGAGAACTGCTTGTCCATTAGAATGGAGTTGATCAAGCTAAAAGCTAAGAAGTCTGTCGAAGTTGATAAAGAGTGTGCGATCTGTTTCTCTCAGGTGGAGGTGTTAGCTTCCTTGAGAGAGGAGCTAGCTGATGTTCAGAACGAGAACTTTTACCTCCGTCAGATCCTGAGTTGGATTAGTGCTAGAGAGCCACAGCTCGGCATGATGATCCAGCAGTTCAAGAGACATGATGGGTTTGGGGTAGGTTACACCTATACCAAGGCTGATTTTGAGAGTGCCATTAGCCGAGCAGTGGAGTGGAGTAAGATGACTCCCGAACAGAGATATCCCAAGACTCACTCCACTGAGTCCTTTAAGGATAGTCAGCCCAATGATGGAGTGTTCCAAGAACAACCTAAAGCTCCACCTTAGAAGAAATATGGGTTCCAAAGCCTAAATCTCTCCACACTTCTCTTGATTCTTTACCTAGACCCTCTCACACCAAAGATGCTACACCAAAACCACCAAGCCAAAGAATACCAAGCCTCAACCACATCCCAAGAAGCCTACCTATAACTGTGAGTTTTGTCAGAGAGACGTGCATCTTGAGGAGTTTTGCTTCAGGAGGAAGTGGGTTGAGCGAGCAAAGAGAGCTCGTGGTGGGCAGGAGCGGTTCTACCAGCAAGGTGGTAGACAGAGAGTCCCTCGACGTAGAAAGAGGCTAGAGGCCAGGCCACGTCGTGTAGGTGGTGGTAGAGGAGACGATTTTTATGATCATGCTCTGGAGGGTGGTTTTCGTTCCGATAGAGTTCCAGATCGTTATGGATACGGTTTTGGACCTCGTGGCCATGATTTTAGGCAGAACAGAGGACCGCGTTTTGGTCTAGACTCATATGATTCCTTCTGCTTTCCTACATACGAGCAGATGGCTCGACACTGGTTTAGCACTTTTTCTAAACCTGGTGTTGGACCGTTTGCTCCCACTCATGATTATTGATCTTGATTTGGGAGTTGTGTATCCTTTTTAGGATACTTTGAGTCAGTTTTTCTTTCTTATTTATTTTTTTTTGAGTCCTTTTGTGTGCGTTCATATAATGCATAATCATTAATCACATTTTGAGCTTGCTTCTGTTATATGATTAATCTGCTCTACTTACTCTAGCTAGTATATGCTTTTGATTACTTGTCGATGATCATGTTCTGTTTCAGTTCACATGATATATCTGATATTTGTCATATGCATGACTTTTATGCTTTAAAATGGAAAAATGATCACCATTGCTTCTGGTAACTAGCATGTGTAGGTTGAATGCTCTCGCTATCTTTTACATGCCTTGTAGCTATATCCTTACTTAGATGCAGATATGCAACTTGGACATCTATATGCTTTAAATATGAAAAATGTGCTATAAAAATGAAAAAAATTCAGAAAAATGAAAAATTTATGCATTTTTATGATTATTAGAAAAGATCCAGGTGGGTTTGCTTTGTCGCATTGCATTGTTCTGGACTGCTTACCATAGCACTTTGGTATGAACTAGGACAGTGTAATGTATGCCAAGACCAATGTCTTAAGCTTCTAATGGTCTAATTCTAGCCTAGGCTTGACTTGATCGGTTAGCATAAGGTTTGACATGTAAATAACCCCTGGTAGAAATGAAAAAAAAAGAAACCGAAAATTTTAAAAAGATGACAAGTTTGCTGAAGCACTTTGATTTGGACAATGCTTATCTTGGTAGATATCAGTTAGCTTTTGCATCTCATGCTTTACTTTGCTTGTCAACTAGAAAATGTGGTGATCCTTTTGTTTTACAAAAATCTAAAAATGTGTGCTAGTGACTCTCTTTATATATCATCTATTGCACTGATCACGTCATGTATCTTAGACAGTATATCTTTTGCTATACCTGTTAGATGTTGTAATTGCAGTTAATCATATCTAAGAAGCATGCTTTTCACACTCCACCTGCACCCCATCTGCATTCATGGCATATTTTGAGGGGGAGCTGCTTTTCAGGGGGAGTTTGTGTCTATGTCTCTTTAGAGTGCATTTAGTCTCACTTGATGAGTCCAATTGTCAACAAGGGGGAGAAATTTTGGAGTTTAGGGAACATTTTTAGCTTTCTCTGGCATTTATTTCAGGGGGAGTTCCTTGTTGGTAATTCTGAGATTGCACTTGCTTTTGAGTCTTTATTTTTGGTTAACCATAATGACCATTTTTTTGCTTCTGTTTGGATTTTGGTCATTAGGGTTAAACTTTTATTTTCTTTCTTCTATTTTCTTTTGTCTTTGTTTTCCTGTTTCCACATGTTTTTCAGGTTCTGAAGATGAGCTGAAGAGGGTGTTGACAATGCACTCATCAAGGGGGAGATTGAGAAACCATGTTGAAGAACATGGGTTTGATACTCCAGATGTGATGAGTGATTGTCAACGGAAGTCAAAGGAAGAGAAAGGAAGACATGCCGTGTCTAGGCTGCGTGTCACTCAGGTATACGGGCAGCGAGCGACAGTCGGGCAGAGGAGCCATGGAGTCGGGCTGGCCCAATCCGGGTACATGGGCTAGGAGCGGCAGATGATCCACTGGTCTGTTGACTGGGTTTGACTCAGGTACATGGACGGTGAGCGATTGCTGGGCTGAGGAAGCTGCGGGATCGGGTCGGTCCAATCCGGGTACCCGGTGCAAAGATGGTGGACTCTTTGTCAGTTTCGGCGCAAAACTAACAGCCGATGATTATTTTGTTTTTAGGATATTAATATTTAGTTTTTAAGTCCAGAATATTTTTATTTGAGTCAGGTGATTTTTCTAAGAGTATTTTAGTAATTTTCAGAACTTATTTTAGAGTCAGTGTTAATTTACCCTAGGGGTAAATTAGACTTTTCATGTATTAGGAGTCACCTATAAATAGGCCCCTACCCCCTAGGGATAGGATGACTGGTTCGTTTCAAGATCAATCTACAATCTACAGTCCAACATGTTTTTTCGCCACAATATTTTTTCTGTTAGCCGCCGGCGAAACTTCGTCACGAGCAGTAGCAGAAGGCCACGGCGGCACGGCGTTGCCTCACGCGTGCACATCCTTGGCCGGCAGCACACGACTGGAAGCAACAAGAGGCGAGCCCCACAGCTGCAAGCGCTCCGTCCGATCATCTCCATTTCCGACGGGCCCCATGCGGCTGGTTCACCGCACGCAGCAGCAGAGCACGGTCAACATCTGCCAGCAAATCTCTACGGTGTGCGTCGGATCCAGGCTACGGCCTGCAGCGGGCCCCACGGACTGTGACGCAGCGCGTCAGGAAAGCAGGCAAATTATTCACGGTGTGCAGCTGGCTTGGTTCTGTCTTTTCGGAGTGCTCACGGGTCTCCACGATGGTCAACTGTTGCATCACGCACGAACGCACGGTTGTTCTCTCGTTTTCTTCCCCACGGCAGATTTATTTCTCCACGGTGATAGCGGGACCCACGGCAAGGATTTCCGCATGGCGGTGCACAGCAGAGTTCGGCTGGATCTCTTGCGCACAGGCGATGTCAATCGAGATGCAGGTTTGTTATTCATCTCCTAATTTTTAGTTAGAATAAATCTGTTAGTTATCTATTTTTAATTAGTCTGAAAATAATAATTTTGCAGTTAATATTTTTATCTGTTTAATTTTTTTGTCATCTCATATTATTTAGTTAAGTGTTTTTATCTCAATCTTAAAAAATTATTATATCATTAGTATTCGCAGTAACATTTTTAGTCTAGCTATTACGTGCAATTTTTTTGGTTTATTTCTGAATTCATTTTAATGAACCATGTTTTATTCATTTGATTAGTATTTTATTTCTATACTGAAATATAAATATCTCATGATTTATCTAGGTGTTTTTATTTACTGCAGTATTCTTATTTAGTTTATCTCTAATATTATCTCAATTAAGACACCGGTCATTTTTAGGCTAGACAACCTTAATTCTTGTAATTTGCTTTGATAATATTATTTGTCTAGTTAAGTTGGTTGGGTGTTGGGATTAGCATATAGTTTAGTAAAAAAATTTAGGCGCCCATTAACCCCCCTCTAGGTCGCTACTTTCGGTCCTACAATGGACACTGGTACAAAACGTCATCCGGATACGCTAACAAAATCGTAATCTGAAAGATCTCTACCTGACCAACATTCTACTTTGTTGTGGACGGCGTCAACCGATACATCGGCCAATGCAACTTGGGTCGAAGTATCCGCGGGAATGACCTCCACCTCATCATCGTCCCACTGTATTAAGCACTAATGTAGGGTAGAAGGAATGCAGCAATTCGCGTGAATCCAGTCGCCCCGAGTAGTACGCTGTAATTACCTTTTACGTCGACGACGAAGAATGCTGTTGGCAATGTCTTGTTGCCCACCATCAACTCCATGGAGAGTACGCCCTTAGCCTCGGAGCTCTCGCCAGTTGAAGCCATTGAGCATCAAGTTGGTTTTCTTCAGATCATCTTCGTCCCTGCCAAGTTTTTTCAACAACGAGTAGGGCATTAAGTTAACCGTGGCGTCGCCGTCGACGAGTATCTGGGAAATCAGCTTTCCATCGATATGCCCTCTAACGTAGAGAGGCTTCAAATGGCGAGCCGAATCCTCGGGCTTTTTGAAGATGGCGTCGCGTGGGCTGAGGTTCAATTGAGCAACCTCGGCCTCGTCCTATGGAAGGGCGAACTCGGCGGGTAGCGTGACAATGTTGATGTCCATCGCCTGGGGTGCAGGCCCCTCGGATATGGGCGACTAATCGTCGTCGAGCATGTCATCATCGTCGTCGCTTGGACTAGGAGCCGGGTTGGTTATCTCAGCCGGCTTCACCTTCCATACCTGTTTTGTAGCTGGCCGAGGGCGGATTTCCTTGAAGATAGCGTCGCGCTCGGCCTCGGCTTCTTTCTCACACATCTCCTGTGCCCGTAGTCATTGTAGGCACCTCTTCTGTGATTTGGACATGCCTGGAGGCACCCAAGATGGTTGTGGCTTGGTGCCGGGTGCTACTGTTCGGCTTCCATTAATTCTGGCCGAAGTGGTACTACGCCCTTCGACCTTGTGCACCCTGTGTTCGGAGGGGGCTTCGCTGCGGACCCCGACGGGCGGACCAGCCCTGTTCGGCCGATCGAGCCAGGCTTCGATGCCGGGCTCGGCCGAAGCATGGGACTTACCTCCGTCGGGCTTCGGCGACCACGTCTCTGGGATTGGGACTTCCTGAGACCCAACTCTGATGGTGATGGCTTCGGACTCTGTGACTTCGGCCTCCGTGTGCTCGCACCCTTCGGCTTCACTCTGCATGGCCCAATTCGGAGGCACCACGGACAGTCTGTGGATGATGCCCCCCTCCGCTGCGTCTGTTTGTCCCTGCCATCTATAATACTCCGAAGGAAAATAAGGCATAGTGTTAGGCTGCGGAGGATACCCTGACCCGGATATGTACGGAGCCCACGGGGTCCCCGCCCAGTCATACGGCGGAGGCATCGGCGGATCCAGTGGCCTCGCCCACTGTGAGCCGAACTCGCTACGCAGAGGGGGGTTCGGCCAAGTCGAAGGTACCTCGGAGCATACCAGCGAAGGGTCTTGCCAGGCCGGAGGTACGTTCGGCCAGTGCGGGCCGAAGCCTCCCATCGGAGAAGTCCAACACGGTGCGGGGTTCGGCCATTAGGGACCGAAATTATAGTACGGGGGGTTCGGCCATTGCGGCTTGAAACCGCCGAGCGGAGTGTCAGGCCATTGTGGCCTAGAGCCCCCGTGCAGAGGGTTTGGCCGCTTCGGCATGAAGCTACCCTCCGAGAGCCCCGGAACCTTCGGCTGTTTTAGCTTCTAAGTGTGTGGACCAATCTTTCTGGCCCTTCTTCGATGCTTGTTTAACAGCATGTTATACGTCACCTTCGGCCTCTTGTGAGCCTTAGCCGAAGGGGTATTAATGTTCTGTTTCCATACTCCCACCTCAGGATTCTTTGGCACGAGTGTGCGAGTGCGTGGTTCTCCAACAATTACGTCTTTCCCTTTAGCCGACCCGACCTGTTTTGGCCGAATCAACACCTTCTTTTCGCTGAGGTCGACGGCGTTGACGGGAAAAGGATATTTATCCAGCTTCATCTTTGGATCATGGTCTATCTTCAATCGTCCTTCAATCATTAGTAGTATGCGAATGTGAACCATGCCACTTACAATATGGATGCTTCTTTAACTCATCGGCCGGTGGGATGACTTGACCCTTAGGTAACCTGAGAAGCTGACTTTTTAAGAGAAAATCAAGTATTTTATCACATTTAGTTATGTCAAACGAGTACTTGACCTCACTAAGTCGATTCTTTGTGGGGGATGGTCGTAACTCAGAGTAGGTGACAGGTTTATTCTTAGCGTTCCACACCCATTCAACCGCATACATATTGGCCGAATCCTCCTCTTCTGATTCTTCCTCGTCAGAATGTTCCATGATGTTGATTTCAGCCCTAGGCTTGCTAAACGTCTTAATAAATTTCTTATCTTTGGCTCGGCCTTTCGGGACCAGAGCCAACTGTAGAACTTGGCTAACTTCTAAAAGTTTTGCTTATCTAACCTCTCTTTAACTTCGGAATGCAACCCATTAAAAGCTAGCTCCGCCAAGTCCCTTTCCGAAATATTAAGGCTAAAACATCGGTTTCTAGTATCCCTGAAACGCTTGATGTACTCAGAGGCGTTCTCGTTAGATTTCTGCTTAACCGATGTCAAATGAGAGAGTCTGAGTTCTGTTTCACCCGTGTAGAAATAATCATGGAATTTCCGCTCTAAATCATCCCACGTTTGGATGGAGTTCGGCAGGAGCGCCGAAAACCAAGTGAAAGCGGTGCTGGAAAGCGAGAGAGAAAATAATCTAACCTTTAGAGCATCTATCCCGCTAACTTCTCCACACTGTGCCAAAAATTGACTAACATGCTCTAGTGTAGTCTTGCTACCCTCGCCATCAATCTTAGTGAATTCAGGGATTCTATAACCGCGGGGGTAGGGCACTGTATCAAGATGGTGGGGTATGGCTTACGGTAAACCCTAACCCGTCCCTTGGGCACGAAGCCGGCACACTCTCTAAATAGTGCGCGGACCTGCTCCTCTATGTCACCTTGGTATGTTGCTTGTGCGTGCCTCTCATACGGCGGCGTGACACGCGGTGGGATATCGGCGTGTCGGCCATGGGCGTCTTCCCGACGCATTATTTGCATGACGTGCTCGTGTCCGGGCGCTTGCTCCTGCGGTGCGGGTAGCGCGAGTACCGATGCAGGTGGTGGCGCATGGTATGCAGTGCTAGTCTAACCGTAAGTGTAATGATTAGTCTCGGCCATGAGTGTTGAGGCAGGAGACATGGTTGTGCCAGTGCTGTCGCTAGTTCTGCCATACACGTGGCTAGCCGGAGGTGCACTAGCAATAGGAACTGGGGGTACGGCCTCAGTGAAGCCGAACCTCCTAAGAGTTGACTCTACTTGGGAGTTGACTGCCGAATCTAAGCGGTTAGCTAACGAAGCGCTAACGGCCTGATCTACTGATGCGACTATTTTTTGTTCAATTTCCAAAGAAGATAAACGAGGTGATACAGGTGTTACTTGGACCTGAGCGAGGTTGGGGGTGACGATGTCACTCTTGATGAAGCCTGCGTGTGTCTTCACGTAGCCCCCAGCATCATGTCCTAGAGTGCTTTTAGCTTTGCCTCGATCTCTGCTCGATCTTCCGCGGGAATATCTTCAAGAGTGGGTTTTAAGAGGTTGCGGTTGTCGATATCCACGCCTCCTATTGTGTCCATCGGCGGTGTAGACGTAGTAGTCGATGTAGATGCACCGGCAGCCGATGTAGACGTACTCGTCATGTTGGCGTAGCTTGTCCCCAGCGGAGTCGCCAAAATGTGTGTTGACATAGAAACGTGCCCCGCACTTGGGTCAGTTCGACGATCCAAAAGTGTGTGTATACTTAGGGACAAGCCTAAGCGTGACGCAGCACCGACGTCGCGTTTCGACTACCCTTAGTCGTGATAAGGGGGTGGAGTCGCCAGGCAATCAGATCACACAAAATAATCCAATTAGCCGAAAGAAATATGTTAAACAGAATATAATCAGCAAACCAGTCGGAGCATGTCTGCTTCGAAGTCTGGTGCGAAGGGGTCGCCGAAGTATACCTTCGGCGTCTGGTACGAAGTTTCTCGCCGAAGGGTGCCTTCGGCGTTTAGACTGTTTCGTTCGAAGATGAACTCCGAACGGGTCTGGACGTGACAATCGCCTCCAAACGGCGGGGTTCGGCGTGGAGTCTCTGATACAGCGAGGTATAGAATAATGACGCGAAGACCGCGCGTGGGAGCAACATCGTCCAGAGCGGCGTACGAGCGTGGCGAAGCTTGTCGTGACGAAGTGTGTTGGCGAAGCCTGTAGTCGAAGCCTGTAGTCTCTCCGAAGGGTGTCCTGACGACCTCCGAAACTGATCTCTCAGCTCTGGACACCTCCGACGAAGTAGCTTCGATCGTGACAACCTACAATAGAGAAGGTGCGAAGTAGTAATTCGGCCTGAGGTACGAATTCTGCTAAGTGTTGCACTAGTAGCGAAGGTAGCAATCTATTACACAGATTAGCGGATACTTCACAGGCGAAGTAACAAGGCGATAGTAATCTATTATGTAGATTAACGGATACTTCACAAGCGAAGTAACAAGGATTACCACTGTTCCGAAGTGGCCGACGGAGGGCTTCCAAGCAAACCCACGAAGAGGTACAGGAAAATAAAGATAAAGTAAATGCGATCAAAGCTAGGGCTTTGGTTTGATTTGTGTTGGGGGGCCTTTCTACGCTAGCCTTACCTCTCTATTTATAGGGCTTAATTTCCAATCTAATCTGCTATTAACCGGCCGTATGGAGATAAAAACTGAGTTGGAATCGCATTCAACTCCATCTCCGCCGAAGTGGGCTTCGGCCGGGCCCGTCGAGGCCTGCTCCTCGGGCCGAAGCTTCGGTGGCGTGGGCCTCTGAAGGCTTCTCGGCCGAAGCCCATAGGCTGGCTAGAGGCTTTCGGAGCACATAGCTCAATGGACTTTGGCCCTGTAGGGCTTTGGACACACCCTGGACATATGTATTTTCGGCCCAAATCACCAAAATTGATATTTTGACGATCTAGCCATTAATGCCATTTTTTGCTATCAACACATGCCCCTCTGCCTTTTAGTGAACTGAGTGAACTAAAAGCACAACAGGCTAAAGACGATACCATCCATATTGACTTTTCGACAACTTTATGATGTTTGCCACACACTCGGGAAATACTTTTTCAAGTACCTACCATTCAAAGCCCTTCGAAACCGCTCTCCCTGCAGGGATTCCAATACGTATGCATTGCCGGGAGCGATTTCGGCTATCTTAAAAGGGCCTTCCCAACCAGGCGACCATTTACCAAACTTGGGATTCTTCGTGCCTAAGGGCAAAATCGTTTTCCACACCAAGTCTCCTATTTGAAACGATTTTGGTTTAACCTTCTTATTGTAAGATTTAGCTACTCTCTTCTTGTCTACTTATATGGCTTCTAAAGCCCTTAGTCTCTTATCGGTCACTTCCTCTAGATTATCCTTTAGAAGAGTTTCATACTCGTCGACCGATAAGTCATCTTGCTTTAACACTCTTAAGGAGCCAAGATCTACCTCTACAAGCAGAACGGCCTCTTGTCCATACACCAACTCATATGGACTGACCTTGGTAGCACCGTGCTTTGCAATTCTACAAGCCCATAGCGCCTCGGAAAGCACTTCATGCCACCTTTTAAGAAACTCTTCAAGTTTCTTCTTAATAAGATTAATCACGGTTTTATTACCAGACTCGGCCTGACCATTGGCCTGAGCATAGTAAGGTGAAGAGTTTATCAACTTAATACCATAGTGTTCGGCGAAGTCCCTTACTTCTCTAGAGACAAATGAACAACCTTGGTCTATAGTAAGAGTTTGAGGAATGCCGAATCTATGTATGATGTGCTTTAAAATAAAATCGCGTACCTCATTGTGAGTCATGTTCTTGAGAGGTACGGCCTCGGTCCACTTAGTGAAGTAATTCAGTCGCCATCAACACGAACCGATGCCCTTTTGAGGAAGGAGGGTGAATCTGGCCGATGAAGTCTAAACCCCAACCTTGAAATGGCCATGGCTTGACAATAGGATTGAGTAATGAGGCAGGAACTAACTGAATATTGCCAAACTTCTGACATGCTTCACATCCTCTATAGTACTTGAAACAATCTTCACTCACAGTCGGCCAATAAAAACCCGCTCTTTTGAGCATCCAACTCATTTTTTGGGCCGACTGATGAGTGCCGCAAAGTCCTTCATGGACTTCTCCCGTGGCCACCTGGGATTGTTCGTGGTCTAAACACTTCAATAGTACTCCGTCGATGGTTCGGCGATACAATGTGTCGTCTATCAACACGAATTTTAATGCTTGTCGTCGAACCTTCCGATCAACCCTTTGGCTGGGGTCTCTCAAATACTGAACGATTGGGACTCTCCAGTTTCAGGGGGTCTCACTGGTCCATCTTCTGAAAAAATTTCTAAACTACTGACTTTGGGGTGCCCCCCGAGCCATTCCAGCTCCTACCGAAGCCTGGCCAGGGTGGCCATTCGAAGTGAGCTGGGCCAAAGCGCCTCGGAGGGGTCGGACTCCGGGGAGCCTTCTTCGTGCAGGAGCCTTCGGCCTACAGACTTCGGCACACCAGCTTCTTCGGTCGGTAGGATACTCTGATCCGAGATCCTTGGCGCGCAATGACCTTCGGCGGCTAGAGGGGTTCGATCCGAAGGGTGTGCCTGCCCACTATTACTGGCTTCGGTAGTTAGACTAAACACCGGCTTCTCCAATACAGAAAATCTTCCTCTCCTGACTTGGTAGCCAGATGCTTGCTGAGCCAAATCATTGGCGACTGAATTGGCTTCTCTTGACACGTGAGATATTTTGAAATCATCAAAAGTAGCAACTATGTCTAGACATTTGTCCAAGTAACTATTCAGCAGGCCATTAAAACATTGAGCATTCTTAGCTACTTGTTGCACTACTAATAAAGAATCACCATATGCGTGAACATGTCTAGCACCTACAGATTCTAGCAATCCAAGACCTAGAAATAAAGCTTCGTGTTCGGCTTGGTTATTGGTGGAAGAGAACTCTAGACGGGCCGAAGTTTCAAAGTGCATTCCATTAGGCGATATGATAACCACTCTAATACCTTGGCCACTCTTGCAAGCCGAACCGTCAAAATAAAGCTTCCATGGCACTACATCGACTAGAGCAATGTTGTCACTCCAGCTGACATCTATGTGGTGATCAACTATAAAGTTGACTACGATTTGGCCTTTCATCGCTCTTAGGGGTTCGTAGGCCAAGTCGTACTCAATCAATGTGTAAGCCTATTTTCCGATTCTTCCACTTAGAATCGGCTTCTGCAACATGTGCTTTTATAACGTCGGCTTGGCAAACGACAACACATGTAGCGGGGAGAAGATAATGGCGTAATTTGGTGCACGCGTAGTAAAGCGATAAACATAAACGTTCCACAAACGTGTACCGGATTTCGGCGTCCAGCAGGCGACTGGCTCAAGAACGTGATGATGTACTCTTTTCCTTCTACCTCCTGGGTTAGCACGGCCCCAATCACGCTATCTTCAGCGACGATGTATAGCCGAAACGGAATCCCTGCTTTGGGTGCTCTCACCACGGGCGATGATGACAAGCACTCCTTGATATTTTCAAAGGCACTTTGCTGGCTTGCCCCCCAAGTGAACTCGGCTTCATTCTTTAGCTGGAGTATGGGGACAAAGGCATCAATTTTTCCGGACAAATTGGATATAAAGCGACGCAAATAGTTCATCTTGCCTAGCAACTTCTGCACATCTCTTTTGCACGTCGGCGCTGCAATGCTTCTAATCTTCTCAAGCCTCTTAGGATCAATTTCTATGCCTCTCTCGTGAATCATGAACCCTAAGAACTTACCCGTCGACACACCAAAAGCACACTTGAGTGGGTTCATTTTCAAACCATACCGTCGCATTCTATCAAAAGCAACCCTCAAATCGGCTAAGTGGTTTCCCATGGCATCCGATTTAACTACAACATCATCAATGTAAACTTCTAACATAACCCCTAGCAAGTCATGAAAGATCAAGTTCATAGCGCTCTGATACATGGCGCCAGCATTCTTCAAACCAAAAGTCATGACGACCCACTCAAATAATCTGACGAAACCAGGGCATCGAAAGGCGGTCTTGTAGACGTCCTCTTCGGCCATAAAGATTTGATTATAACCAGCATTGCCATCAAGAAAACTTAGTACATTGTGTCCTAAAGCATCGTTGATCAGCATGTCGGCTATCGGCATTGGATACTCATCCTTTGGAGTGGCCCTGTTCAGATCCCTGAAATCAATGCATACCCGTATCTTGTCGCTCCCTTTCTTCTCTACTGGCACAATGTTAGCAACCCATTCTGCATACCTCCATGGCCTAATAAATTTAGTTTTTAGTTGTCACTCTACTTCTTCTTTAACTTGGTCATAGACGACAGAGTTAAAGCGACGAGGAGGCTGTTTATAAGGCCTAAATCCAGACTTGATAGGTAGCCGATGCTCCACGAGCTCACGGCTTAGTCCTGAGCATCTCGCTATACTCCCATGCGAAGCAATCGACATACGACCAAAGCAACTTTATTACATCGCCCTTTTCATCAGGCTGTAAATGTTGGTTTACAAAGGTTGGCCTCAGGATGCCACCATCACCTATGTATATTTCCTCTAAGGGATCGGTCGACGCAAATCCTTGTTCTAATTTCTCTGCTTCGCTAAAGTTTTCGATGGCCTCGGCAATACCGTCTCTACTAGACTGATATTGTTCTACACGAGACTTAGCCAATCTAGATTACTCTTGCTAGACATGACTACTAATACAAAACAGCTGCGCTACACCAGCTGGCTTTAGAGACACTGGTACAAAACATCCCCCGGACATGCTAATAAAATCATAATCCGAAAGATCTCTACCTGATAGACACTCTACTTTGTTGTGAACAGCGTCGACTGATACATCGGCCAATGCCACTTGGGCCAAAGTATTTGCAGGAATGACTTCTACTTCATCGTCGTCCCACTGAATTAGGCACTGATGCAGAGCAGAAGGAATGCAGCAGTTCGTGTGAATCCAGTCACGCCCAAGCAGTACGCCGTAGTTACCTTGTACATCGACGACGAAGAATGCTATCGGTAACGTCTTGTTGCCCACTGTCAACTCCATGGAGAGCACGCCCTTGGCCTCGGAACTCTCGTCGTTGAAGCCGTTGAGCATCAAGTTGGTCTTCTTCAGATCATCCTCGTCCCTGCCAAGTTTCTTCAACGGCGAGAAAGGCATTAGGTTAACAGTAGCGCCGCCGTCAATAGGCATCCAGGAAATTGGCTTTCTGTCAATGTGACCTCTGACGTAGAGAGGCTTTAGATGGCGGGCCGAGTCCTCGGGCTTCTCAAAAATAGCATTGCGCGGGCCGAGGTTCAGCTGAGCGACCTCAGCCTCGTCTTGTGGCAGGGCAAACTCGGCGAGCAGCATGACGACGTTGATGTCCATCGCCTGAGGTACAGGCCCCTCGGAGATAGGCGAGTAGTCGTCGTCGAGCATGTCATCGTCGTCGTCGCTCGGACTAGGATCCAGGTTGGTCATCTCAACCGGCTTCGTCCTCCATACCTGTCTTGTAGTTGGTTGAGGGCATATTTCCTCAAAAATAGCATTGTGCTCATCCTCGGCTTTCTTCTCGCGCATATCCTGTGCTCATAGTCGTTGCAGACGTCTCTTTTGTGATTTGGACATGCCTGGAGGTGCCCAAGATGGTTGTGGCTTGGTGCTAGGTGCTACTGCTTGGTTCCTGTCAACTCTAGCCAAAGTGGTACTTGCCCCCCTTCAGCCTCGTGCACTCTGTACTTGGAGGGGCCTTCGCTGCGAACCCCGGTAATCGGACCGGCCTTGTTCGGCCGATCGGACCAGGCTTCGGCGTGGGCTCCAGCCGAAGCCTGGTCCATAGCCTTCCTGGACCATAGCCTGCTGCAGGACTTGGCTAACCTCTAAAAAGTTCTGGTTGTCTAATCTTTCTTTAATCTCGGAACGTAATCCATTAAAAGCTAGTTCCACCAAATCCCTTTCTGTAATACTAAGGCTGAAACATCGGTTTCTAGTATCCCTAAAACGCTTGATGTACTCGGAGACACTCTCGTTAGATTTCTGCCTAACCGATGTCAAGTGTGAAAGCCTAAGTTCTGTCTTGCCCGTGTAAAAGTAATCATGGAATTTTCGTTCCAAATCTTCCCACGTCTAAACGGAGTTCGGTGGGAGCGCCGAAAACCAAGTGAAAGTGGTGCCAGATAGCGAGAGAGAAAATAGTCTAATTTTTAGAGCGTCTGTCCCGCTAGCTTCTCCACACTGTGCTACAAATTTACTAACATGCTCTAGTGTGGTTTTGCTACCCTCACCGTCGAACTTAGTGAATTCGGGGATTCTATAGCCACGGGGGTAGGGTATCGTATCGAAATGATCGGGATATGGCTTATGGTAAATCCTAGCCCGACCCTTAGGCACAAAGCTGGTGCATTCCCTAAATAGTGTGTGGATTCGCTCCTCTAGGTCATCTTGGCCTGCTGCCTATGCACGTCTCTCGTGCGGGGGCGCGACACGCTGCGGGATATCGGCGTGTCGGCCATGAGCCTCTTACCTACGCGCTAGCTGTACAACGTGCTCGAGCCCAGGTTCCTGTGCATGTGGTGCGGGCAGCGTGGGTAGGGCTGGTACTGGCACAGGTAGTGGTGGTGCGTGGTACATAGTGTTAGTTTGGCCGTAAGCATAATGACTAGTCTCGGCCATGGGTGTTGAGGCCAGAGACGTAATGGTCTTGCCAGTGCTACCGTTAGTTCTGTTGTATACATGATTTACCGGAGGTACACTAGCAATAGGGATTGGAGGTACGACCTCAGTAAAGCCGAACCTTCTAAGAGTCGCCTCTACTTGAGAGCTAACTGTCGAATCTAAATGGTTGGCTAGCGAAGCGCTAATGGCCTAATCTACTGATGCGGCTATTTTTTGCTCAATCTCTAAAGAAGATAAACGAGGTGATGTGGGCGTTACCTGGATCCGAGCAAGGTCGGGGGCGATGATGTCACGCTTGATGAAGCCTGCACGTGTCTTGAAGTAGCCCCTAAGCATCATGTTTTGGAGTGCCTTCAACTTTGCTCGATCTCTGCTCGGTCTTCTGCGGGAATATCTTCAAGAGTAGGTGTTAGGATGTTACGGATGTCGATATCCGGGCCTCCTATGGTGTCCGTCGGTGGTGTAGATGTGGTGGTCATTGTGGATGTACCAGTGGTCGATGCAAACATACCTGTCATGTTGGCGTAGCTTTTCCCCAGCGGAGTCGCCAAAAAGTGTGTTGACACGAAAACGTGCCCCCGCACTTGGGTCAGTTTGACGATCCAAAAGTGTGCGGATACTTAGGGACAAGCCTAAGCGTAACATAGCACTGACGTCGTGTTCCGACTACCCTTAGCCATGGTAAGGGGGTAGAGTCGCCAGGCAATCAGATCACACAAAATAATCCAATTAGCCGAAAGAAATATATTAAACATAATAAATCAACAAACCGGTCGGAGTATGTCTGCTTCGAAGTATGGTGCAAAGGGGGTCACCGAAGTATACCTTCGACGTCTGATACGAAGTGTCCCGTCGAAAGGTACCTTTGGCATTCGGACTGATCTGGTCGAAGATGAACTCCAAACGGATCTAGACACGACAATCACCTCTGAACAGTGGGGTTCGGCGCGAAGTCTCTAGTACAGTAAGAAACAAAATAAGGACTCAGGCGCAACGCACGAATGTGACTTCATCCAGAGCGGGGTGCGAGCGTGGCGAAGCCTGTCATGATGAAGTCTGCTGACGGAGCGCGTTGTTGAAGAAAAAGTCTCGCCGAAGGGTGTCCTGTCAACCTCCGAAACCAATCTATCAGCTCCGGACACCTCCGACGAAGTATATCCGAACGTAGGTAACCTGCAACAGATAAGATTCGAAGTACTGATTTGTCCTGATGACCGAATTCTAGCAAGTGTTGCACTTGTAGCGAAGATAGCAATCTATTACGCAGATTAGCAGATACTTCACAAGCGAAGTAACAAGGCGATAGCAATCGATTACATAGATTAACGGATACTTCACAAGCGAAGTAACAAGGGTTACCACTATTCCGAAGTGGCCGTCGGAGGGCTTCCAGGCAAACCCACAAAGAGTACAGAAAAGTAAAGATAAAGTAAATGTGATTCAAAGCTAGGGCTTTGTGATTGATTTGTGTTGGGGGCCATTGAACTGGCTTTGCCTCTATATTTATAGGGGCTATACCTCTGATCTAATCTGCTATAATTCGGCTGAATAGAGATAAAAACTTAGTTGGAATCATGTCCAACTCTATCTCTACCGAAGTGGGCCTTCAGCTAGGCCCATCGAAGCCTGCTCCTCGGGCTGAAGCTTCGGCTGCGTGGGCCTCCGAAGGCTTCCTGGCCGAAGGCCGTGGGCTGGCTAGAAGCTTCCGGAGCCCACAGCCCAATGGTCCTTCGGCCCTATAGGGCTTCGGCCTGACCTGGGAAATGTGTATTTTTGGCCCAAATTACCAAAATTGATATTTTAACAATGTTAGCCATTGATGCCATTTTTTGCTATCAACAGAACGTTTTCCACAGGTTGTCTGTGGTACCTCCGAATCGACTCACGCAGTAGGAAGCCGTGGAGGATGGGTTCGAAGAGGCGAAGGAGAGAGAGCCTGAAGCTATCACAGTCAAGGTAGGGTCTCAGGAAGTCCCAATCCCCAAGACCCTCGTGACAAAGAACGACGGAGGAAAGTCCCCTAGTCCAGCCGAGGCCATCACCGAAGCCTGGTCCGATCGGCCTAATGAGACCAGCCCGGCCGACAAGGTACAAGGAAAGGTTCTCACCAAGTGCAAAGAATACGAGGCCGACCCGGGTAATTCCTGTTCGGCCAAAAATCACAGGAACAAGTTTGTGGCGCCCGGTACTAAACCACAACCATCTTGGGAACCTCCAGGCATGTCCAAATCAAAGAATTGGCGCCTACAACGTCTACGGTCATAGGATTTCCACGAGAAGAAGGCTGAGGATGAGCGAGACGCTATCTTTGAGGAAATCCACCGTCGTCCAGTCGTGAAGAAAATATGGAAGCCTAAGTCGGTTGAGGCGAACAAGTCGGCTCCCATTCCGAGCGACGACGACTACACACCCATCTCCGAGGGACCCGTACCTCAGGCAATGGACATAAACATCGTCATACTTCCCGCCGAGTTCGCACTACCGCAAGACGAGGCCGAGGTTGCTCAGTTGAGCCTCGGCCCACGATATGCTATTTTTGAGAAGCCCGAGGATACGGCTCGTCACCTAAAGCCCCTCTACGTCAAGGGGAACATTGACGGGAAGCCAATCTCTAGGATGCTTGTCGACGGTGGCGCCGCTGTCAATTTAATGTTGTACTCTCTTTTGAAGAAGCTCGGCAGGGGCGAGGAGGACCTAAAGAAAACCAACCTAAGTCTCAACGGCTTCAACGATGAGAGCTCCAAAGCAAAAAGTGTACTCTCCCTGGAGTTTACGGTGGGAAACAAGACATTGCCGATGGCATTCTTCGTTGTCGATGTGCAAGGTAACTACAGTGTGCTACTTGGGCGTGATTGGATTCACACAAATTGTTGTATTCCATCTACTTTGCACCAGTGCCTAATGCCGTGGGACGGCGATGATGTGGAGGTTGTGCCAGCAGATACTTTGGCCCAAGTAGCATTGGCCGATGTGTCTATTGATGCCGTACATAATAAAGTAGAGTGTCTATTAGGTAGATACCTCTCAGATTACAACTTCTTTAGCGTGTCCAGGGGACGTTTTGTACCCGTGTCTATGAAGCCGGCTGGTGTAGCATGACTATTTCTAAACTAATAGTCATGTCTAGTAAGAGTAATCTTGATTGACTACGGTCTCGTGTGGAGTAATATCGATCTTCTAAAGACGGTATTGCCGAAGCCATTGAAGATTTTAGCGAAGTAGAAAAATTAGGTCAAGGTTTTGTGTCGGCCGATCTTCTAGAAGAGGTCGATATAGGCAATGGTAGCATTACAAGGCCGACATTTGTAAACAAAAATTTACAAGCTAGCGAAAAGGCTAAAGTGATAAAGTTGCTTCGGTCATATGTTGATTGTTTCGCATAGGAGTATAGTGAGATGCCCGGACTAAGCCATGAGCTCGTAGAGCATCGATTATCTATCAAACCCGGGTTTAGGCCTTATAAACAGCCCCATCTTCACTTTAATTCGGCCATGTATGGATGAGTTAAAGAGGAGATAGAACAGTTACTCAAGGCTGAATTTATTAGGCCATGCAGGTATGCTAAATGGGTTGCTAACATCGTGCCTATAGAGAAGAAAGGGAGCGGCAAACTACAAGTTTGTATTGATTTCAGGGATCTGAACAAATCCACTCTAAAGGACGAGTATCCCATGCCGATAGCCGACGTGTTGATCAATGATGCTTCAGGACACAAGGTACTAAGTTTTCTTGATGGCAATGTTGGTTATAATCAAATCTTTATGGCCAAAGAGGACGTCTACAAGATAGCCTTTCGATGCCCTGGTTTTGTCGGCTTATTTGAGTGGGTCGTTATGACTTTTGGTTTAAAGAATGCTGGCGCTACATATCAACCTGCTATGAACTTGATCTTTCATGACTTGCTGGGAGTTATGCTAGAGGTCTATATAAATGATGTTGTAGTTAAATCGGATGCTATGGGTAACCACCTAGCCGATTTGAGAGTTGCCTTTGATAGAATGCGTCAATATGGCTTGAAGATGAACCCACTCAAGTGTGCTTTTGGCGTGTCGGCGGGCAAGTTCTTCGGATTCATGATTCATGAAAGAGGTATTGAGATTGATCCTAAGAGGCTTGAGAAGATTAGGAACTTTGAAGCGCCGACATGCAAGAGAGATGTACAAAAGTTGCTAGGCAAGATGAACTATTTGTGTCGCTTTATATCTAACATGTCTGGCAAGATTGATGCTTTTGTCCCCATACTCCGGCTAAAGAATGAGGCTGAGTTCATTTGGGGGGCAAGTCAACAAAGCGCTTTTGAGAAGATTAAAGAGTGCTTGTCATCACCGCCCATGGTGAGCACACCAAAAGTCAGGATTCCATTTCGGCTATACATTGTTGTAGAAGATAGCGTGATAGGAGTCGTGCTAACTCAAGAGATGGAGGGAACAGAGTACATCATCACATTCTTGAGCCACCTCTTGCTGGATGTCGAGACATGGTACATGTTGTGGAGCGCTTGTGTTTATCACTTTATTATGCATGTACCAAATTACGCCACTATCTTCTCCCTAGCACATGTATTGTTTCTTGTCAAACCGATGTCATAAAATACATGTTACAAAAGCCAATTCTAAGTGGTAGAATCGGAAAGTGGGCTTATGCTTTGATTGAATATGATTTGGTTTATGAACCTCTAAGAGCTATGAAAGGTCAAATCGTCGCTAACTTTATAGTTGATCACCATGTAGATGTCAATTGGGGTAGCAACTTTGCTCTAGTTGAAGTAGTGCCATGGAAACTTTATTTTGACGGTTTAGCTTGCAAAAATGGCTAAGGTATTGGAGTAGTTCTCATATCACCTAGTGTTATGCGCTTTGAGACCTCGGCCTGTTTTGAATTTCCTTATACTAATAATCAAGCAGAATATGAAGCTTTATTGCTAGAACTTGAATTGTTAGGTTCCATGGGTATTAAACATGTTCATTCATATGGTGATTCTCTGTTAGTTGTACAACAAGTAGCTAAAATTGCTCAATATTTTAATGGTTTGCTAAATAGCTACTTGGATAAATGTTTAGACATAATTCCTACCTTTGATGACTTCAAAATTTCTCACGTGTCCAGAGAAGCCAATTCAATTGCAAATGATTTGGCTCAACAAGCATCTGGCTATCAAGTCAGGAAAGGAAAATTTTTCATACATGGAAGGTCGATGCTTGAACTCCCTACTAAAGCCAGAGGCTTCGGGTGGACACGAGGCCCATCAGACCCTCCGGACCGGACCCCTTCGCCCACCGAAGGGTTTTGCACGCCGGAGCCCTTCGCACGCCGGACCCCTCCGTCGAAGGGCTTCAGTCCGATAGGCTCCGCACAACCGATCTGACTGGCCCCCGGTAGGAACAGGAGTGGCTCGGGGGGCACTTTGGAATTTACAAATTAAATGCCACTTCGGAAAGGAATTGGCGAACCCTCCAGGAATCCATAAGGATGATTAGATAATTTCAATCGTCTAGTAACTAAAAGATCCTAATCAAAGGGTTGATCACAAAATTCGGTGCCAAGCGTTTAAATTTGTGTTGCTGGACGATGTGTTATATCGCCGAACTATTGATGGAGTACTTTTAAAGTGCTTAGATGCTGATCAATCTATAGTGTCCATAGGAGAAGTTCATAAGGGGCTTTGTGGCACTCATCAGTCAGCTCAAAAAATGAGTTAGATGTCAAAAGAGCGGGATTTTATTGGCCGACTATGACTGAAGATTGTTTTAAGTATTATAGAGAGTGTCAAGCATGTCAAAAGTTTGGTAATATCTAGTTGGCTCCTGCGTCGCTAATCAACCCTATTATCAAACTATGGCCATTCCGAGGTTGGGGCTTGGACTTAATCGGCCAAATTCATCCTCCCTCCTCAAAGGAGCATTGGTTCATGTTGATGGCAATAGATTATTTCACCAAGTGCACCGAGGTCGTGCCTGTAACACCCCAAATTTTCAAATAAATAAAAATACATTTTATTATATTTTTCTGGAAAAGATTATTTTTGAAATTCCTTTAATGACATTTGTGCTCCAAATGAACTAGAACCTAGAGGAAATATCCAAACCAGAGCCTAAGAAAATTTATATGTGATCTCAAGACCAAGACATATTTTTTAGAATTTTTACAAATTTTTATCACCCTTGGAAGCAACCCAAATATTTTAAACCAATTTCAGCAATTAAATTTATTCAGAAATGAATTTAAACAGTAGCGGGCCCCTTACCCCCATTCTCCCCCAACCAGCCGGCCCAGCCCACTCCCTCCCCGCGTCCCTCACTAACAGTCGGGCCCCGCGTGTCAGCGACCCCCTCCCTTCACGCGCGCGCACCCGACAGCTCGACCCCACCTGTCGGCGCCAAAGCCCCCCCCCCCCCACCCATCAGTCGCCACGCCCTCGCCCCGTGCCTGCTGCCCGGTGTCCCACCTATCGGATCCGTCTTCCCCACAGGATCCGCCCCGAAATCCCCCTCCCCCTCGTCAGCCGAAGATCTAACTCCCCTCGGATCTGCCCCTACCGGCCCCCTCCCATTAAATCGACGCTGGCATTCAATCCGCCGCGGCCCGCCGACTGTTTCCCCTCTTAATTCCATGCATAATCGCCCCGGAGCCGTCGCTCGCATGCATGGAAAGTACCTCGCCAGCGTTTACTCTCGGCCTCCCCCGATTGCGCCACCTCTGACCCCGTCGACGCCCCTACTTAAACCCCCGACCACCGCCGCGCTCAACCCCCATGCCCATTTCACGTATAGGCCAAACAGAGCACCGCACTTCGGTTTTTAACGCTACACCGCCACCCGCGCTCCAGCCGCCGCTCACCGTCACTGGAGTCCTTCTCCACCCTCGGTGACCGCACCATTGTGACCGCTGATGCCACCCCGACCTCATCCACCCATCCGTCGCCACCGAAGACTGCCAGAACCGTGTCACCGATGAGGACCCAAACTCCTTCGTCGCCCTCGCTCGTCGCTGGCTGCACTCTGTCGAACTCCGACCACCGCAACGGTACCCTCGTGTTCCCTGTAGTCCCCTCTTTCCATTTTTAGCCCTAGCAAGGTCGGGTAGCCTTCGTCGTCGCCGGAATCGCTCACCAACGCACCACCGGAGTCGGGGAAGAAGGGTACTTTACCCCTCCCGACGCGTGCCATGCCGGATTCAGTACTGGCTGCACGATCTTGATCCAACGGTAGGGATTAATGCACTTGCGGGGTTTAATCTCGACCGTCCATCTCAACTTAAGGGGTACCGTGCGATCTCACGCGTCCGTTTTCACTTAAAACCCCCCGCCTCGCTCGTCACCATCCGATCGCGATCCAACAGAGATCCGTGATCCAGCGCACGCGCATAGTGCGCAGGTTCACGGTGGGTTCAGCTCACCGTGGACCGACGACCGTTTGGATTTAATTTAAATTCCAGAAATAGTGTTAAACTTGTAAAATTCATATCTTGCTCATTTAACTCCAAATTTTACCATTTCAACTCCAAAAAATTTATAATTTTATTCTCTGCAGGTTTAT
This sequence comes from Zizania palustris, assembly GCA_019279435.1. Lineage (NCBI taxonomy): Eukaryota > Viridiplantae > Streptophyta > Magnoliopsida > Poales > Poaceae > Zizania > Zizania palustris. Next base: position 5,457,725 of record JAAALK010000288.1, on the reverse strand, counting down.
GTAATAAAAACAGTAGGTTTACTTTGAGTAATTTATTTTTATTTAATAGAGTATTCAAATGCACTTTAGGATGAACTCAAAATTTGTCCATTTCAATTTTAGAAAAATTTATCTTTTTATCCTCTTCATATTGGTGTAATAGAAACAATAGGTTTATTCTGAACTTTTATTATTAATTAATTGGAAGTTTAAAATACATTAGGATACATTTTTATTCCTTTTAGAAAATTCCTAACTCCATCAAAAGTTCATTTTTAATTCATATAATAATTTCAGAAGTTTAATAACTTTATTTTCCTTAATTTAACCCAATCAAGACCTATATGCTTATTGTGTGATTTTGGATTGTTTAATTGAATGTTACGTTTATTTTATTCGTATCGAAAAGACTACGACGTCGTCGAGGAGTCGGAATACTTCCCGGAAGTTCCTCCCTCTCCTTTCGCTGAGCAAGGCAAGTCACCAAACCAATCTTTTGACCATATTGAATCCAGTTTTGTTAAACTATCGCTAAAACACATAGGTTATACATGCATTAGTCAAATGAAACCTCTACATTATATTTATTTAGATCCCCGACCTTAAAGTGAAAACCCAAGCCATGCTATCTAGCCTAAACTCCTTGTCACCATACTATTAGTACTATTAGCTAGTGTCTGATGTATTGACACAATTGCTATAGGTTAAAAATGAGTTGTAGCAATTTGGAATCTACTATATGATCCCCGTTATTCTTATCTCTGGAATTATGTTGGTGATAGAGCTATGGTTAAGTGTATGCATGGTAGGTTCCAGGTGCAAGCTAGGGCATTGGTCGGTAGCACCCGGGGCACTATAAGGACCGGTCTGCGGGATCCGTTGCAATACATTTCTGTACAAACCACAAGTCTAGTGGGTAAGTCCTAACTAAGGTATGGAGTGCTCCAATCTGAGGCACCACTTGGAGATTGGTCAAGCAGCACCTGTGGGTGGCTTGTACCTATGTGGCGCAAAAGGGGGTGCGACGTTAGCCGGGATGCGGCCCGGCGCACCGGCGAAACCTAGAGCGGGTGATTATCGCTTGGAGCATTTCGTGCTGAGGTTTTGGCATGAGTTCTCATGGTATGGGTCATCTCATTACACTTTGGTGTTTGGGATCAGTGCGTGCCTTGTGGGTACAATGGTACACCTCTGATTAGAGTCTTAAATCTTTTCGAAAAGCCGAGCCCACAGTCAAGGGCGGGTTGCGTGACATCCCACGGTTAGTTTACTTTTAATGAATGTGCATGATGACTTGGCATGTAAGGACTGTTGAGCGAGGAGTGAAAACGTACTCCTCGAGTTAGATGGTATTATGTTGTTCATGTTTAATATTCCGCATGATTAAACTTGGCAACACTAAATGCTATAAGTGAAAAATGTACTTTTCCGCACTTTTAGCCATTTTCATTCCTTTGTTATTATCCTGCATTATTATTGCATCCTCGGTGGCTTGTTGAGAACTTTTTGTACTCATGCCCATTGGACAAACACTTCAGAGGCTGCTTACTATGAGGAGGATGGTCTGGAGTAGCGACCCAGTCAAGAGGAAGGTCCCAAAGAAGACGTTCGTCATGCTGTTTCTTTTCGTTGTTTATTTTATTTTTACACTTATGTAATAATGTGGTCTGTGTGCCACGAATGATTGCTCGTATGTACGTTGTCGCATGATGAACCTTTTGTTATTATTGTTTTTCTTTGAAATTCAATAATGTTCCGATTTAGTAAATCGGGGCGTCACAAGATGGTATGAGAGCCGACTTGACTGTAGGAAGCCAAACGGACCAGCCTAACACTTAGTTTTGATAAACTCTATTTCGCGAAAAGTTACTTCATCACTTTGTTCCTTCCCTTATTTTTTCAACTTGTTGTTTTTGTAGATGCCAGTCTACCAAGTCCACAGTTTCTGCCGTCACTTCGAGGGCTTCGTCCGGGAGCTCCGGATGATGGTGACCTTCCTCGGGTTCCTCTTCGAGCCCGAGTTCCATGGCATCTACATGGAAGAGTTCGTAGGACCGTGTGACGTCTCCCTCACCATCCATGGGTCCGGCGACCACTTGTCGTTTTTCACGGCAGCACTTGGGGGCCCGACCTTCGACGTCACATGCCAACGCGTCGCTCTCCAAGCCCTCATGGAACTGATGATGATCTACGACGATCGCCTTTAGAACTCGTCCTTCTGGCTTGTGCCGAAGCGCACTCCCGGCGCCCACTGCAGTATCTACATCGGAGTCCACTCCGATCGTGATCCGGTCATGGCCCGGCAGACGTGTCTTCTTCAGGCCATGGATGACCTCCATACCGATGTCGTGCTCGATGCCGAAGAGCACCACGAGGCGGTCGAGTTTCTTCGTTAGGAGACAAAGAGCCTGATCCAACAGAATGGCGAGATGCAGCGTAAGATTATACAGCTGCAGAAGGACATTGCAGAGATGATTCCCCTCGTCCCGAGGAGGAAGAAGCCCATCCGAGAGCCCGCCCCTCGTCCCAAGAGGATCCCACCGCACCCCACGCCCACCGGACCATCCAGCTCCAGCATCCCTGCTTCGTGCCCCGCCATCATCGCCGACCCTATTATCGAGAACTTTCTTGAGCCCACCGTCCCTCAGGACCCTCGTGGTTCCGAGAGCATGGAGACCGCCCCTGATGGCGAGTAGACGGTAGTTTCATTGTTTGATTTTAATAATTTTATGAGTGTGGTACCACCACAATGACTTGTGTTGTGGGTGGGTTAGAATAAGAGCTTTGATGTAATGAACATTATTACCACTTATATATATGAGCCCCTCTGGGCTGTTTTTGGGTAAAGTTTATTTTAAAGTTTTTCTCTTATGACTAAAATTTTTTGTGTGCTTAGAAGATAGCCGATAACCAGAACATCGGGTCCAACAATGGAGAAGGGGAAAGCAATGGATTGCCCAGAAGTGTTGTGCCCAACTAGGGCGCCACGGGCCAACGTCAGACTGGGCCACCATCCGCCAACCATCCCACCTTGGCGAAGATGATGGCAAATCAAAACCAGTTGATCACCGCCCTTCTGACCCAAATGCAGCACCAACAGGCACAGTTGGATTGGCTGCAACAACAGAACATGGAGCCTACACCGACCGAGAGAGAGTGGCGTTCGCCACTCACCAGCTCTAGGGTCCCGCCGTGGAATGGTGGGACAACTATCATGAGTCCCAGCTAGAGGACCACGAGGTGACTTGGGCGGAGTTCACCATCACCTTTCGCATCGCCCACGTCCCCACCGGAGTCGTCGCGGTCAATCAGCAGGAGTTCCGGGACCTACATCAAGGAAGTCAGACCGTCATGGAGTACCTCCATGAATTCAACCGCTTGGCCCGCTACGTGCCAGAAGAAGTGCGGACCGATGCTCACCGCCAGGCTAAGTTCCTCCAGGGACTTAAGGATGAGCTCTCCATCCAGCTCGTCGCCACCGACTACACCGACTTCCAGTGGCTGGTGAACAAGGTGCTCATCCAAGAGACTGAGCAGAACAAGCTGGACCTCAAGAAGAGGAAGATGATCGTGTTCAAGCATCATCAGGCAAACCCTCAGAGGCCCCGCTTCGTCCCTTCGCCACTGACACCCGCCTACCATCCTCGACCCGTCTACAGTCCGCTGCATGCCGCCAATGGATCCAACGCCGGGCATCCTCGTCCTGCTCCACCAGCTCCGGCCGCTCAACCGGCACCCGCCGCTAAAGCGCCGATCATGAGGGACCGCAACGGAAAGTCGATCGTCTACTTCAACTGCCGGAAAGAAGGGCACTACTCTCACCAGTGTCCTCACCCCAAGCAACCCCAAGGCACGGTGCCCAACCAAGCAGTGCGTGCCCGCGTCAACCACATCAGCGCGGAGGAAGCTCAGGAGGCTCCCGAAGTCGTACGCGGTATGTTCACCACAAATTCCATACCTGCAATAGTATTATTTGACTCTGGGGCAACACACTCCTTCATATCTGAGGGCTTTGTGAAAACAAATGACTTGGAAGTACTCCCTCTGTCCGCCCCCATGATGATTGCCACCCCGGTAAAAAGACCCTAGCCAATCTGTTCATCCCAAAAGAAAGGATAGAAATCCAAGGAGTACTATTCTGGGCCGATCCAGTTCTCATCGAGTGCACCGGACTCGACCTCATCCTAGGGATGGACTGGTTGATGAAACACAAGGGAGTAATTGACTGTGCCAGCAAGTCTATCACTGTGACCAACTCCGAGGGCGAAGCCGTCACTTTTCAGATGACCAACCGTGGTTTTAGCGGGGTATCCCTTCACTCGCTCGCCCTAGAAGAAGTGCCTGTGGTCAGAGAATACATGGACGTCTTCCTGGAAGACCTACCAGGGATGCCTCCCAAGCGGGACATCGAATTCAGAATCAAACTTGTCCCCGGGACCACCCCAATCTCCAAGCACCCATACCGGATGGCCGCCACTGAACTAGCCGAAGTTAATAGCAATATTGAGGACCTAGAATAGAAATGGTACATCCGACCGAGTACCTCACCCTAGGGTGCACTGGTTATCTTCGCCATGAAGAAGGACAAGACCAAGAGGATGTGCGTGGACTATAGGGCCTTGAACGATGTGACCATCAAGAACAAGTACCCACTGCCTCGGATCGACGACCTATTCGATCAACTAAAGGGATCCTCGGTGTTCTCCAAGATCGACCTCAGGTCAGGCTACCACCAATTGAGGATTAGGGAAGAAGACATCCCCAAGACTGCCTTCACATCCCGCTACGGACTTTACGAGAATACTGTGATGTCGTTCGGACTCACGAATGCCCCAGCCTTCTTCATGAACATGATGAACAACGTATTCATGGAGTTCTTGGATAAGTTCATCGTGGTATTCATCTACGATATCCTCGTCTACTCCAAAACCAAGGAAGACCATGAAACTCACCTCCGGTTGGACCCTCGGAAAGCTAAGGGAACATCAATTGTACGGCAAATACAGCAAGTGCGAGTTTTGGTCATCCGAGGTGAAGTTTCTCGGACATGTCATATCTACCGGAGGACTAGCAGTGGACCCCACTATCGTAGAAGCAGTGACCAATTGGCTACAACCCACGAACATGACCGAGATCCGGAGTTTTCTTGGATTGGCCGGATATTATCGCCGATTCATCGAGAACTTCTCAAAGATAGACAAGCCCATGACCAGGCTACTGTAGAAGGAAGTAAAGTTCGAATGGACTCCGGACTATGAAGAATGCTTCTAGACCCTTAAGAAAAAGCTTGTGTCAGCCCCGATTCTGACCCTACCAGACATCCGGAAAGACTTCCATGTCTACTGTGATGCCTCTCGCCAAGGGTTGGGGTGTGTATTGATGCAAGACGGGAAGGTGATATCTTATGCCTCTCATCAGCTAAGGCCACATCAGCTAAATTACCCGACCCACGACCTAGAATTGGCAGCCGTGGTTCATGCCTTGAAGATATGGAGACATTACCTTGTGGGTAATCGGTGTGAGGTCTTCACCGATCACAAGAGCCTCAAGTACATATTCACCCAACCTTACCTGAACCTCAGACAGAGAATATGGTTAGAGATGATCAAAGATTATGACTTAGACATCCACTATCATCCAGGCAAGGCAAACATGGTGGCAGACGCCCTAAGCCAAAAAGGGTACTGTAATGCCATCATGGTGCAAGACCAGGCCCCATTGTTATACAAGGAGATGGAACAGTTGAATCTAGGGATCACTACCAGAGCATACCTCGCTGCCCTAGAGACCAAACCTGTCTTGATGGACCAGATCCGTGAGGCACAGAAGGAAGACCCAGACATCTTAGAGATCTAGCAGAACATGAGGAAAGGTAAAGCCCCAGGATTCTCCGAGGACGAGAATGGTACCGTCTGGTTCGGAAACTGGATATGCGTGCCCGACAAGCTAGAGTTGAAGGCCCTCATCCTTCAAGAGGCCCATGAAACTCTATACTCCATACATCTCGGGAGTACAAAGATGTACCAAGACCTAAAGGAGAAATATTGGTGGGTCAGTACGAAGAGGGAAATAGTTGTATGTGGCCAAGTGCGACACATGCCGGTGAGTCAAGGCAAAGCACCAGAGACCTGCCGGATTATTGCAACCCCTCAAGGTCCCCGAATGGAAGTGGGAAGAAATAGGAATGGACTTCATCACGGGACTGCCCAGGACCCAAGCTGGTCATGACTCTATCTGGGTGATCATCAATCGACTCACCAAGGTGGCTCATTTCATCCCCATCAAAACGACTTACACCGTCGCTAGATTGGTTGAGTTGTACATGACCCAAATTGTGTGCCTGCACGGAGTTCCAAAGAAGATTGTATCTGACCGATGGAGTCAGTTTACCTCCAAGTTTTAGAAGAATTTTCAAGAAGAACTCGGCACCCGGCTAAACTTCAGCACCGCCTATCATCCATAGACCGATGGTCAAACCGAAAGGGTAAACCAGGTGTTGGAGGATATGCTTAGGGCTTGCGCTCTAGACTTTGGCGGAATGTGGGATAAGAACTTGCCATATGCGAAGTTCTCCTACAAAAACAGCTACCAAGTCAGCCTGCAAATGTCCCCTTTTGAAGCACTTTATGGGCACAAGTACAGGACACCGGTACTCTAGGATTAGACCAGAGAGTCGCAGCTATTCGGGATAGACATATTACGAGAAGCCGAAGAGAAAGTTAAGATCATTAGGGATAGATTGAAGATAGCTCAGTCCCGACAAAAGAGCTATGCCGATAACCGACGGAGAGACCTAACTTTTGAGGAGGGCGACTATGTCTATCTCCGAGTCACACCCCTCCGTGGCACCCAAAGGTTCAACATGAGAGGCAAGTTAGCACCCCGTTATGTCGGACCCTTTCAAACCCTCCGACGGCAAGAAGTGGCATATCAGCTTCAGCTACCTCCATCTTTGGCAGGAGTCCATGATGTGTTCCACGTCTCTCAGCTGAAGAAGTGTCTCTGTGTGCCCACCGAACAGGCCGACCTCCAACAGCTCAACATCCAAGAAGACTTGACCTACATTGAGAAACCCGTCCGGATTCTAGAAGTTAAGGAAAGGGTAACCAGAAGCCATGTGGTTCGTTTCTGCAAGGTTCAGTGGGACAACCACCCCGTCGAGGAAGCCACATGGGAAAAAGAAGATGAGTTAAAAGCCCAATACCCCGAGCTATTTGAGTAACTTTCCGAATCTCGAGGACGAGATTCTTTGTAAGGGGGATAGGATTGTAACACCCCAAATTTTCAAAGAAATAAAAATACATTTTATTATATTTTTCTGGAAAAGATTATTTTTGAAATTCCTTTAATGACATTTGTGCTCCAAATGAACTAGAACCTAGAGGAAATATCCAAACCAGAGCCTAAGAAAATTTATATGTGATCTCAAGACCAAGACCTATTTTTGAGAATTTTTACAAATTTTTATCACCCTTGGAAGCAACCCAAATATTTTAAACTAATTTCATCAATTAAATTATTCAAAAATGAATTTAAACAATAGCAGGCCCCTTTCCCCCAATCTCCCCCAACCAGCCGGCCCAGCCCACTCCCTCCCTGTGTCCGTCAGTGATAGTCGAGCCCCGCACGTCAGCGACCCCCTCCCTCCGCACGCGCGCACCCAACAGCTCGACCCCACCTATCGGCGACAACGCCCCCCCCGCACCCGACACCTCAGCCCTACCCGTCAGCCGCCACGCCCTCGCCCCACGCCCACTGCCCGGTGGCCCCCACCTGTCATATCCGTCTTCCCCATGGGATCCGCCCCCAAATCCCCACCCCCTCACCGGCCGAAGCCCTAACTCCCCTCGGATCCGCCCTCGCTGGCCCCCTCCCATTAAATCGACGCCGGCATTCAATCCCCCGCGGCCCGCCGACCGTTTCCCCTCTTAATTGCACACATAATCGCCCCGGAGCCGTCGCTCGCATGCATGAAAAGTACCTCGTTGGCGTTTACTCTCGGCCTCCCCCGATTGCGCCCCCTCTGACCCCACCGACACCCCTACTTAAACCCACGGCCACCGCCGCACTCAACCCCCACGTCCATTTCACGTCTAGGCCAAACAGAGCGCCGCACTTCGGTTTTTAATGCTACACCGCCACCCGTACTCCAGCCGCCGCTCACCGTCGCTGGAGTCCTTCTCCACCCTCGGTGACTGCACCACTGTGACCGCTGATGCCACCCCGACCTCATCCACCCCTCCATCGCCTCTAAAGACCGCCAGAACCGTGTCGCCGACGAGGACCCAAACTCCTTCGTCGCCCTCGCTCATCGCTGGCTGCACTCCATCGAACTCCGACCACCGCAACGGTACCCTCGTGTTCCCCGTAGTCCCCTCTTTCCGTTTTTAGCCCTAGCAAGGCTGGGTAGCCTTCATCGTCGCCAGAATCGCTCACCAACGCACCGCCGGAGTCGGGGAAGAAGGGTACTTTACCCCTCCCGACGCGTGTCGTGCCGGATTCAGTCCTGGCTGCACGATCTTGATCCAACGGCGGGGATTAATGCACTTGCGGGGTTTAATCTCGACCGTCCATCTCAACTTAAGGGGTATCGTGCGATCTCACGCGTCCATTTTCACTTAAAACCCCCCGCCTCGCTTGTCACCGTCCGATCGCGATCCAACTGAGATCCGTGATCCGGCGCACACGCATAGTGCACGGGTTCACGGTGGGTTCGGCTCACCGTGGACCGACGACCATTTTGGATTTAATTTAAATTCCAGAAATAGTGTTAATCTTGTAAAATTCATATCTTGCTCATTTTAACTCCAAATTTTACCATTTCAACTCAAGAAAATTTATAATTTTATTCTCTGTAGGTTTATGCAATAAAAACAGTAGGTTTACTTTGAGTAATTTATTATTATTTAATAGAGTATACAAATGCACTTTAGGATGAACTCAAAATTTGTCCATTTCAATTTTAGAAAAATTTATCTTTTTATCCTCTTCATATTGGTGTAATAGAAACAGTAGGTTTATTTTGAACTTTATTATTAATTAATTGGAAGTTTAAAATACATTAGGATACATTTTTATTCCTTTTTAGAAAATTCCTAACTCCATCAAAAGTTCATTTTTAATTCATATAATAATTTCAGAAGTTTAATAACTTTATTTTCCGTAATTTAACCCAATCAAGACCTATATGCTTATTGTGTGATTTTGGATTGTTTAATTGAATGTTACGTTTATTTTATTCGTATCGAAAGGACTACGACGCCGTCGAGGAGCCAGAATACTTCCCGGAAGTTCCTCCCTCTCCTTTCGCTGAGCAAGGCAAGTCACCAAACCAATCTTTTGAGCATATTGAACCCAGTTTTGTTAAACTATCACTAAAACACATAGGTTATATAGGCATTAGTCAAATGAAACATCTACATTATATTTATTTAGATCCCCGACCTTGAAGTGCAAACCCAAGCCATGCTATCTAGACTAAACTCCTTGTCACCATACTATTAGTACTATTAGCTAGTGTTCGATGTATTGACACAATTGTTATAGGTTAAAAATGAGTCGTAGCAATTTGGAATCTATTATATGATCCCCGTTATTCTTATCTCTGGAATTCTATTGGTGATAGAGTTATGGTTAAGTGTATGCATGGTGGGTTCCGGGTGCAAGCTAGGGCATTGGTCGGTAGCACCTGGGGCACTATAAGGACCGGTCTGCAGGATCCGTTGCAATACATTTCTGTACTAAACACAAGTCTAGTGGGTAAGTCTTAATTAAGGTATGGAGTGTTCCAATCCGAGGCACCACTTGGAGATGGGTCAAGCAGCACCTGCGGTTGGCTAGTACCGACGTGGCACAAAAGGGGTGCGACGTTAGCCGAGATGCGGCCCGCCGCACCGACGAAACCTAGAGCGGGTGATTATCGCTTGGAGCATTTCATTCTGAGGTTTTGGCAGGAGTTCCCGTGGTATGGGTCATCTCGTTACACTTTGGTGTTTGGGATGAGTGCGTGCCTTATGGGTACAGTGGTACACCTCTGATCAGAGTCTTAAATCTTTTCGAAAAGCCGAGCCCACGGTCAAGGGCGGGTTGCGTGACATCCCACGGTTAGTTTATTTTTAATGAATGTGCATGATGACTTGGCATGTAAGGACTATTGAGCGAGGAGGGAAAATGTACTCCTCGAGTTAGATGGTATTATGTTGTTCATGGTTAATATTCTGCATGATTAAACTTGACAACACTAAATGCTATAACTGAAAAATATACTTTTTCGCACTTTTAGCCATTTTCATTCCTTTGTTATTATCCTGCATTATTATTGCATCCTCGGTGGCTTGTTGAGTACTTTTTGTAGTCCTACCGATTGGACAAACACTTTAGAGGCTGCTTACTATGAGGATGATGGTATGGAGTAGCAACCCAGTCAAGAGGAAGATCCCGAAGAAGACGTTCGCCATGCTGTTTCTTTTCGTTGTTTATTTTATTTTTACACTTATGTAATAATGTGGTCTGCGTATTACGAATGATTGCCCATATGTACGTTGTCGCATGATGAACCTCTTGTTATTATTGTTTTTCTTTGGAAATTCAATAATGTTCTGATTTGGTAAATCGGGGCGTCATAGTGCCTCTCAAGAACATGACTCATAATGAGGTAACCGATTTCATCTTGAAGCACATTATACATAGATTCGGTATTCCCCAAACTCTCACTACAGATCAAGGTACTTCATTTATTGCTAAAGAAGTGAGAGACTTTACCGAATTCTATGGTATTAAGTTGATAAACTCTTCACTATACTATGCTCAGGCTAATGGTCAGACCGAGTCTAATAATAAAACTATAATTAAGCTTATTAAGAAGAAAATTGAAGAGTCCTCTAAAAGGTGTCATGAAGTGCTTTCTGAGGCGTTATGGGCTTGTAGAGTTGCAAAGCATGGTGCTGCCAAAGTTAGTTCATATGAGTTAGTGTATGGACAAGAAGTTGTTCTACTAGTGGAGGTAGATCTTGGCTCGTTAAGATTTCTTAAGCAAGATGGCTTATCGGTCGATGAATATGAAACTCTTTTGAAGGATAATTTGGAAGAGGTAATTGATAAGAGGTTAAGGGCTCTAGAAGCTATAAAAAAGATAAGAGGAGAGTGGCTAGATCCTACAACAAAAGAGTCAAAGAAAAATCGTTTCAAGTTGGTGACTAGGTTTGGAAGATGATTTTACCCTTAGACACTAAAAGCCCCAAATTTGGTAAATGGTCGCCTAGTTGGGAAGGCCCATTTAAGGTAGCCAAAATTGCTCTAGGTAATGCATACTTGTTAGAGTCTCTACAAGGAGAGTGATTTCGGAGAGCTTTAAATGGCAGGTATTTGAAAAAATACTTTCTAAGTGTGTGGCAAAGTGCTTAAAGTGTCAAAAGGCCGATATGGAGTGTATCGTCCTTAGCCCGTTGTACTTTTAGCTCACTTAGTTTGCTAAAAGGAAGGGGGCATGTGTTGATAGCAAAAAATGGCATTAATGGTCGAAATTGTCAGAATATCAATTTTGGTAATTTGGGGCCGAAAATATACAACTCCTGATACAGGCCGAAGCACTGAATTGTCGGAGGCCCATCTTCATGGAGCCTCGGGGGCCTTTTAGCGGCCTGCTTCACAGGCTGGCTTCGGCCCGAAGGCCCCTTCGGCGACCTGCTTTGCCGAAGCTTCGGCCCAAGGAGTATACTTCGGCGGGTCTGCTGAAGGCCTACTTCGGGTAGGCTTCGGATAGGAGTATGATAAGGATTCAGGTTGATTTATCTTTAATAAAACTTTTTCTTGATTAGGCCGAATCTTATCAGATTAGAATTAGATATAGGAAGACTAGACCCTATAAATACAGGGGTGAGACCGGTTCATAGGACCCCCCAACACAGATCAACTCTTCAAACCCTAGTTTGAACCGTACCCTTACTTTTATTTACTTCCCGCATTAGATCAGTACACCTTCGTGGGTTTGTGCTGGAAGCCCTCCGTCGGCCACACCGTAATTGTGGTAAGCCTTGATGGTTCACCTGTGAATCATCCATTAATCTACGTAATAGATTGCTATCACCTTGTTGGCTCGCTTGTGAACCATACGTTAATCTACGTAACAGATTGCTACCCTTCGTTTTATATACTTCTACACTTGGTAATTCGGTCCCTAGGACAAATTGGCACTTGATCTTCGTTTTGCTTCAGGTTTCACGTTCAGAGCCCCTTTCGCCGAAGGTTTCCAAAGCTAGGAAGCTGGTTTCAGAGGCTGCCGGAGCACCCTTCGGTGAGTCTTCTCTTCGGTCGTCCGTGCCGGATCCGTCACGCTATTGTCGGTCTGGTCAAGTTCCGCGTGCTAGAGCCACTTTGCATCAGAGCCACTCTGCATCGGACTTCGTCACACCGGAGCCACGTCACATCGGACTTCATCGTGCCAGCGCTCCGCATTGGATTTTGTCGTGTCAAAGGTTTCGCGCCGAACCCTATCATTTGGAGGCGATTTCGCATCGCGGTCTGTTCGAAGACTGTCTTCGGTCATGTCAATCTGAACGCCGAAGGACACCTTCGGCGCATACTTCGCACCAGATGCTGAAGGCCTCCTTCGGTGACCCTTCAGTGACACTTCACATGGTACACTCCGAATCAATCATGCTCCGTTCAGCCAATTGGTTTATTTTATCTATATATTTCGGCTAATTGGATTATTTATGTGTGATCTGATTACCTGGCGACTCCACCCCCCTTGCCACTATTAAGGGTAGTCGAAACACGACGTTAGTGTTGTCTTACACTTAGGCTTATCCCTAAGTATCCACACGCTTTTGGATCATCGATCCGGCCCAAGTGTGGGGGCACGTTTTCGTGTCAACACCTAGATTAGACCTAGCCACCATAGACTCCTCTTCTCCCTTTTCTTGATCTCAATCGTTGAGGTCAAGGATTTCTCGTCTCTCACGTTCGGTGCTAGCATCTTTCCATGGGAGGAACTCCATCCCTGTACGTGTGGATTTCATGGAGACGTTGCTCCAAAAGTGACGCTTGTGACCATCACCACGAGGAAGGCGACTTCTTCACCGATTGGATCGCGTGAGGAACGACGGGGACAAAGCGAGGACAGGCTTGACGTGCTTCATCAACCTCTTATTCCGCTGCACTTAGCGCATCAAGTGCTAGATGGTACCGATATATGATCTCACACGCGCATAAGTCTTGGGTTTTAGGGTGGAGATTTTGAACTTGTCAGCTAGCATAGCTCCCCTATTCCCCAACATGGTGGTGGTGGTGCTCTCGCTATCCACAGTGCTTCTCCTCAAGCTGCCAATGGTGCAAGCTTGGATAGTGATAGGACACTGTTCAAGCTCTTGATATCGCTATAGCTTATCTATTAGTTAGAAGCCATGAAACCATCTTATATGGATCTTTGTTTTAGCCATGTTTTTTGAGATAACGAGTTAGAAGTTAATATATGTGATATTAATTTGGTAATGAATCTTCTGTGATGAATTGTCTATGATGTGCTTTGGATGTTACATATGTTGGCTTCCAAATCCTCATTGTGATTCATGATGCAGCCTATTTTTTTTGAAAATGACCATATTATTAGTGACGGGTGATAATAATCACCCGTCAGTAAAGAGCACATTAGTGACGGGTGTAAAGTACTCCTCGTCACTTAATATGACCTATTTAGGATATAACCTAAAAATAATTTTTTAAAAAAATACGACCATAACATTAGTGATGGGTGACTTTACTGACCCGTCCCTAAAGAACACAATAGCGACAGGTGTAAAGTACTCCTCGTCACTAAAGATGTCCTTTAGTGATGGGTAACCATGTTCACCCATCACTAAAAGGGGGCATTCCGGACGCGGCGTGGACCTGGAAGGAGCCTTTAGTGATGGTTATTTACCCATCATTAATGATAGGACTTTATTGACGCGATAAGGGTGACAGGGGACATGCCCGTCACTAATGTATATTTTTGTGGTAGTGATTTGGATGAGATGATACTTATGGGTGATATCTTGACTCTTAGGAATACGGGAGAAGCACTTCTGGACAAAATACAAGAGGAAGAGGCGTCACAACAAACCAATTCAGATTCCACTTCAAACTCGGATTTTGGTTCGGGTTCAGCAGAACACCCTTCATAAAAACGGGCATAACTTTCTCATACGGATTCAGATTGAGGCATTCTTTGAGGTGTTGGAAATATAATGACGATATATTTCCAATGGATTTGGTGCCAAGTCTTGATTCATCACAAAACATTGCGGGTTATCTGAAAATTTATCAGGTGTTGTGTCACCGTTTTGGGTCACTTTGGGCCTTGTACCCGTTTGGGGCCTTAAGCCCAATTTTATGGGATACTTCCCGCAGACCCTAGATATTTATATTCTGTAGCCATCATAAATTAGGGTTGGGTTTTTCTTAGTTTCGAATTGCCTTGCAGATTCAACTCTGACGTTCGTTAGATTGTAGAACCCTACTCAAGAAATCAATCTTTCTTCTGTTCGTGAGATTGTGTTTCCGTGTTCTTGCTTGCTTTCTCAATTCGCTTGTAGGGATAAGCCTTCTTAGCGAGGTTGATCACGTTCGTGCGTGGTTGATAACCAACAGACCCGTGGTGTAGCAATTGTACGGTTCAGAACAGTTCTGATCGGAAGTCAAATCGTCAACGTCGAGTCCTCCATAAATCGAGGTTTCCCCCTCTAACGAAAGATCGGGCACTCTTGTGTGCATCACATCAGTCTCATCAATTTCTACTATAGATGTCTTATTACCAACAACATCAGGGCCATCCCTATTTATGTCGTCTTCATTTGTCATACCCAAAAGATGACAAATAGTATCCTCTTCCATAGGTATATCTCTATCTCAATCATCATGACCTTCCATAATTTAAAGAGCTGACCAATCCACTAGTTTAGTTGTTCATGCATCACCCACACCTCTCGCCTCTACAAAACTATGAACATACGTGCTATTGACATCATCCATGACATCCAACAATATTTAATAATACCCTACATACAATGAAAAGAGCAAGAACATGTAGTAAACAAGCAATATTCAGTCCAGAACGTTTAGTAGTACAAACAAAAAGGAATGCACTTGGGTAGTGTAGTACCATCTAGAAGCTGGCGACTGCGCACGAGAGGTGGTTGGAGAGGCCGTGGGAGCAGCTACGTGTGGGAGGCAAGCTACGGTGGTTGCATCGTGCGGGTCCAGTGGTGGCCTTATGCGAGGTGGCCTAGGAGGTTGCAGTGCACGAGGGCCTTATGGGAGGCAGTTTGTGGTGGCTGTGGGAGGCGGGGGAGCGACTACGCATGGGGGGCTATGGGTCTGGTAGCGACTATGTGTGAGGCAGCCAACTGCGGTGGCTTTGCACGAGAGGCAGGATGTGGTTTGTGTTGGAGCTGGGGGAGTGGTTGCGCGTGGGGGACATGCTACGGTTGCTACGTCGCGTGGGTCTGATGGAAGAGGCGGTGGTGGCGAACGAAGTTGGGCGGTGGCGGTGAACAACACAAAATGGCACGAAACAAGGATAGAATGGGAAATCAAAATATGCGAAAAGCAAAAAAGGATTAAAATCTGTTGAAAATGGAAAGTGGGGTAAATCTGCAAGTGATTATATGAACTTTGGGACAATTCTGCATTGAGTTGCAACTTTGAGACAAATCTACAAGCACATGTCAACTTTAACTTTATGGCATATGTGCAATTTTCTTGCCACATCAAACTAGCGTATAAACAAGCGTATAAACATTGATAACCTTCATAAGTTCATAGTGATCGCAACTCAGTCCACTTCCATCTTTAGCATGGTCACACTACACTACTACAAGCCTGCCACTCAACTATGCCTCCTCACTGACACCAACCAGCCACACCTCCCCACTCGCCAACCACGACCTCAATGCAATCGCTCGACCATGACAAGTACCCATCAACCTAACAGTGAGTGAGAGTGAAGAAAAACTATTCCTAAGGCTCCGTTTGGATGACATAGGCTAAAGTTTAGTCTTTGTCACATCAAATATTTGGATGCTAATTAGAAGGACTAAACATGAGCTATTATAAAACTAATTGCAGAACCCCTAGACCAATTTATGAGACGAATCTATTAAGCCTAATTAATCTATCATTACCATATTTTTAATGTAGCACCACATTGTCACATCATGAACTAATTAGGTTTAATAGATTCGTCTCGTGAATTAGCCTAGAGTTTATGCAATTAGTTTATAATTAACTAATGTTTAGTCATTCTAATTAGTATCCGAAACATCCGATGTGATAGTGGTTAAGCTTTAGTCCATGTCATCCAAACGACCCCTAAGAATAGAGATAGGATGAAAACAGTGGAAAATGGCTAGCGAGAAATTTAAGGGAGTAGGGTTCATCGCATAAGGTAGAGTGTTTGCATATTTTAGAGGAGGTAAGTTTGTCCTCAAAATTAGAGGAAAGTTTGCAGGCAGAGGCATGGGCTTACGAGGAGTAGTACTGGGATTTCATTTAAAGGGTTAGGATTAGCCAGATCAGTGAATAAGTGTACTCAAGGGCTAAGATTAACCAAATGAGTGAGTAAGTGGATACTTAAGTTCGTCAATTATATAGTAGGGTAGATACGGTAGATATCATAAAACAGAGAAAATTTTGTATATGCCACAGAAAGTTTGTCTGTTCTCATATATGCCACTGAAAACTTATTGTTTCCATATATACCACTGCTTCGTTAGTTTCAATCGTTAGTCAATGTTATTTTTTTAAAATACCAAAACTATCCTCAGCTCACTAAAAATCAAAGATGATTTAAGCTCCGTGATCAGCTATCACTTGCTCTACCGGTACACGTATACCAATCATTCATTTAATCCAGCGCTACTGAGACCGGTTGAAAGTAAAACTAGCTATCTAGCTTTGTAAGCCAAGGGCAATTTTAGTATTTTAAAAAAATTAACGTTGACTAACGGTTAAAACTAACGACAATAACATATATGAACACAAAAATTTAAGCAGTAACATATATGAAAACAACAAGTTTTCGGTGACATATTTGAGA
The DNA here is from genome assembly GCA_019279435.1 of Zizania palustris. Taxonomy (NCBI): domain Eukaryota; kingdom Viridiplantae; phylum Streptophyta; class Magnoliopsida; order Poales; family Poaceae; genus Zizania; species Zizania palustris. Next base: position 5,440,672 of record JAAALK010000288.1, on the reverse strand, counting down.
ACCGATGAACTTTCAATTGCATATACGGAATTTTCTCCATAAAATACGGGGTGATACGATTCCAATTCGTAACAAGTGTAAGATGGGCACTAATGATGCAAAACTATAAGCCTATAATAATGAATTTTGTAAAAAGTTTGGCAACTTAATACCATTGGAAGGAGATCGGTAGGTGAGCTTAATACGAAATATTTCTCGTTTGACTTATAAAAGCCAAAACGCCAAAAGCAGGAAAAATAGAAGAAAGGAAAAACTCAGGCCAACACCGTAATTAAGGGGTTGTTTAGTTTCGTGGACTAAAATTTAATTTATGTTATATCAGATATTTAGACATAAATTTGAAAGATTAAACGTGAATTAATTATAAAAATAATTACAAAATCGGAGAATTATTCGCGAAACAAATATATTAAGTCTAATTAATCCATGATTAACAAATAATTAATGTAACATCATATTGTCAAATCATGACATGATTAGGTACATTAGATTCGTCTCAAGAATAATCTACCAATTATAAATGAGTTTTGTAAATAGTTTTCATTTAGTACTCTAAAATAATATTTAAACATTAAAAGATTTAAAATTTATTTTGTAACCAAACACCCCTTAAAAGAAAAAAAAGAAATCAACATCCTCCTCTTCCTTCCTGGGTCTTGAGCGGAGGAGCACCGAATCCAAGGTCGAGGCGACGGAGGCGGCCAAGCAGGAGAAAAATCCACGAATAGAAATTCAAAAAAGAAGAGGAGAAAAAAAAATCTCGAATCCCCCGTGCGACTCGTGCGTGTTCCTTCTCCCCCGAGGCGATCCTTCCCCTCCCGCATCTCCGCCTCGGCGTCTCACGCGTCCTCCTCCCGGGAAAGCGGCGGCGAGATCTGCCCGCGCCATCTAGCCCGCGCCCGTGGTGAGGTGAGGTGAGCTCATTTCCGCCCCGATCCCATGCGGTTCCCTGCCAATTCTGGCTGGGTGAGGGTGACCCCTTGTTTGTGATCTGGTGTCGCTGTTAGGGTTTCGTCCTGTGATGGCGTCGTCGGGGAAGATGGAGGGGCCGTCGGCGCCGGCGCTGCGGCGGGACCCGTACGAGGTGCTCTCCGTTCCCAGGGACTCCTCCGATCAGGAGATCAAGTCCGCCTACCGCAAGCTCGCGCTCAAGTCCGTGCTCCACACTGTACACTTTCCCGATTTGATTTTGCTGCTGCTGCTGTGCTGTTTCGATTGCACTATGCAGATTGCAGAATATGAACATGTTGCTAGTTTAGTGGAATGTGTTCTCTTGCACATCAGCTGTGGTGTTACTCAGAATAACCTCAACTTTTCTTATCCAGCCATTAGCATTCCTGAACTTCATATATCCACGTGGAAATGACTAATAATGTGTCAAATGCATTATTAAAATGAACCATCCAACACATAGCATCCACATGTTTTGTTATGCAATGTGATGAATAGTGTTCTTACTTTATTGTGTCGAATAAGATATGCATTGTTATTTCCAAAGAAAAAGGTATGTATTGTTAGCTTGTTGCAAATATCATTCTGTAATCCCATTACACCCTGTAGGTTACTGATTTTAGTTCTTTCATATACTTAACGCGTGTAAAGATTTTTGGAAGCAATATACTCATTTCTGCACCCTGCAGTGTTCTTGATTTCCTATACTAATAGTCCCTGTTATAATTGATAGGTATCACCCTGACAAGAATGCTAGTAACCCAGAGGCATCAGAACTCTTCAAAGAGGTTGCATATTCATATAGTATCTTGTCAGATCCTGAGAAACGGAGGCAATATGATACTGCTGGTTTTGAGGTGCTGTTCTCATAATCTCAGTTGATTCTACAAGACTATTTTCAATTAGTTTTTTTTGGTCTCGTTATGTTTTGTTTTGTTTTCACTCCAATGGTTCTGCATAGTGTGTACTGTAACCTTTTCTGATTGATGAAAGGTTTGGCTGGGCTAAAGGACCAGCATATGAACTATGAAGGTGATGTTTGGTGGTGCTGCACCAGCATACATCATACCTCTGACCAAACTTTTAGATGCTTATCTATGTATCTCCAATCTATTCTTATGTTACAACTAAAATATGAAAATTAGCTTTGGTAGCTTGGTATTTAGTATTTTAGTGTCTAGGGTAAGAGGTAATCCCTATAAACTTCTTAAGAGGCAATGGAAAACCTTTATCCTCTTAACAATAACAAACTATAGGAAGCATTTCCATGATCTATACCTATTTTAATTTAAAACATCTGACTAAATACCTTTTCTATGGATGTTTTTTGCACATTGATAATTATACCAAGTAGCTAAGAACCTCAGCTTAATCTTGGATACATCAAAACTCAGAGCAGCATCATTAAATTGAAATACTTTTGTCACTTCTATATTATTAGCATGTAATTTAAGATGTTTATGTTAAATTTTATACACTTAGCAGCAGGAATGTAGTTATGTCGGGTTGCAATCTAACTATCTGTTGTAAACTTGTCAGGCATTAGAAAATGAAGGAATGGATATGGAGATTGACTTATCTAATCTTGGAACTGTCAACACAATGTTTGCTGCACTTTTCAGGTGACTGTAGAATCTTGGGAATTTTTGTACAAACAGTTGATGATTCCTAGTTTCGTGGTAAATTTCTTATATGTACTATACTATGTAGCAAGCTTGGGGTCCCAATCAAGACCACAGTATCTCCTACTGTTCTTGAAGAAGCTATGAATGGAACAGTTACAGTGAGACCACTCCCAGTTGGAACGTCAGCAACGGGAAAGGTTCTGCCACTGCCAGTTTTGCGGTCTTGTTTATAATGGGATGGCTACCATATATCCATTTTTATTTATAGGTTGACAAGCAATGTGCCCATTTTTTTGGAGTAACAATAATTGAAGAACAAGCTCAGTCAGGCATTGTAGTCAGAGTCACCTCAGCTGCACAGAGTAAATTTAAGGTGGGAGGTTGATTGTTCTTTCATTGCTCTGGAATTGAAGCCTGCATCTATTTTGAATTTTGGAATATTATTCAATTATCTTATTTGCCCTATATTCCTTTACAGCTCCTTTTCTTTGAACAAGAAAGTAATGGAGGTTATGGGCTAGCTCTACAGGTACTTTTTGGTCTCCGACTTTATATATTACATGGTTGATGTGTTCTATAGTTTTCTCATTGTTTGTCAAAGGGGTGACATGCATTATATCCTGTTGCCAAATGCCACAATCCACTTTTTATTGTTTCTATCTATGAATGATGAAGAGGTCTCCAATAAAGCTTTTAGGGAACTCAAATTTGCCACTGCCATCACCGGTCTAATTTTCAAAGATGTATATGGAAAAAGCAAATGTGTCCAGTGTCCTGTTAGAATAACTAATCCTGTCGTTAATTGACCGACCAAACAGACAGATCTTTTGCACTTTGTAGATTTGTTACTACTTTCTCTGTTCACAAATATGTGATATTTTACACCTGGCTTGTTAAAGGATGTGGTGTTTTACATTTTGGAGGGTAATGCTACATGTTATACACTCTTTTCATCCATAAGTAATTTTCAAATAACTTTGCCACCTTTATGAAAAAAGAACTATACCCTTACTGTTATGTTTCATAAATGAATCAAACAATTTGCTCTTAAAAGGACAAGCATATTACCACCCATATGAAAACTCAAAATAAGGCACTCAATATCCTCAGGCTAGGAGTTGTGCTTTTGTTGCCTGTTTATGCTTGTGCTTATAGAAATATGTTTTGGGCTATTGCAAATATAGTAATATTATCCCTGATTTAGAATTATTAACATTGTAATTATTTATCACATTGTAGAAATATGGAAACTATGCAAAGAGGATTCTGCAATAATAATACATTAATACCCTAGTTCTCACTGGAAGCTACTGAGTGAACTGTAGATGTTGTACACCTACCTAGACTTATTTCTCATTTTTTTGAATCCGAAAAAGATGTTATACAAAAAAATTAATCCTATTGGCTGTGTAGAGCATGACTATTCGTATTGAGGCCTATTGATTACAACTATGCATGCATGTTTATTTTGTTTATTTGCATATAGTGAATAATTGTTTATGGCTTTGCACAAGTAGTAGTGTTTGGCACTCAAGGAAGTCCATGGCAATACATATGATATGAACTTGTCGAGAGCTGTGCGATGCAGCCAGACGAATGTGCCAAGAGGCTGCTGCATTGACACGGAGAGCTGTAATCAGCATTAAAGGCCATGAAGTTATTTCTTGGCAAGAAACAGTCCTACAGCAGGACTCCTACTTAGGCCCTGTTTGTTTGAGCTTTTGCTTTCCAAAAGCTGGCTTTTAGCTTTTGATCCTGGATTGCTGGCTTTCTGTAAGCTAGCTTTCAGAAAGCTAAGATCTGTTTGGCAACCCAGCTTCTATAGACCATAATTGAACCATGTTGAAAAATACTGACATTTAGGAATATGACGTCGGGAGGCTAGGACTGGTGGCACAGAGGAGTATGACGTCGGGAGGCGGGAAGGCGTGGCTGCGCAGGAGAGGATGGCGCGGCGCGGAGGGGATGACGTCGGGAGGCGCGATGCAGAGGGAGGGCGCTTGGCGGCGGCAGACAGATGGGAAGAAGAGGGAATAGGGGTTCATGGGAGGAAAATAGAAAAAAAACGGTTCAGTGCACTTTAGCGGTGGCAGGTGGGTAATTAACCCCAAAAGCTCACCAGAAGCTCACTTTTTGCTGCTTTCCAGCTTTCCATTGAAACACAGCTTTCCAGAGCTTTTGAAGGACGAAAGAAGCTCACCAGAAGCTAGCTGTTTGTTTGAGCTTTCAGCTTTTGGGGGCCAGAAGCTGCCTGAAAGCTCAAACAAACAGGGTCTTAGTGCCTTAGTGGCATTAATGGCGTGAGTTATGGTCAAATGAAGTGGCTGAGTAATGGTGTTGATGCATGCAGCTAGTAGCATGAAAATAGGAAATGTTTGTTGCATGAGTCTATTACTCTATTTATTCTTCCTGTACGCATGTATTCAAGTGAGAAAATAGAAGGGGCATGAGCTGTGATAGCTGCGTTGCCAACAAAAAAACTCGTGTTCTTGCTGTTTGCATCTGTGTGAGAGTTGAGTGATTCAGCTCCAACACTGCCCAGCATTTTCCATTTGGTTTAACTCCATCTTAGGGCTGTACATCTACATCTCTACTCCCAATTTTGCTTAGTGTTCTAAAATGGTGCACACACACATGTCAGACTGAAGGTTTTTTCCAATCAATTAATCACCATGCAGCAAATTAGCCGAATTACTCATAATTTAATTGATAATGGTGAGCTCATATGTCAAGGACCTTATGGTCCAAGACAGCACTGCCTTTGCTACGAAGGTCGTAGCTCTGGCGAGTGGTGGCGCCAGGAGTAGCTCCTGGTTGCCCAATGGTGACCAGAGAATGGGGTTAGGGGAAGGAGAGATTTGGGAGAGAGAGATTTGGGAGAGATTGGAGAGCTCTGATATTTCTTATTCCTCCATAGAGCCAATTACATCTCTATTTATAGCCCTCAATGTGTTAACAACCTTCTAACAGAATTGTAACAAACTTTTCTCCCTCTCACAACTTCCTTCTCAAGCTACATGATTAGCTTCCCTCACAAGCAATGTTGAAAAAAATCGGCCGATCAGTCGATTAATCGGTGATCGGCCCCAGTCCATTTAATTTATAGCAAAATCGGCCAGAAATCGATGGACAGATTAATCGGTCAGTCAAATCGATTAATCAGTTGTCAACCCGATTAATCGGTGCCAACCGATTAATCGGCCCCTCTAGCTCGAGGTCTCGTGCGCCATCTCTTGTGTTGCAGCTCCTCCCAGCCAGATCCGATGCCTCCCAACCAGATCCAGCGTCGTCCAGCCAGATTTGGCCCCGCGCACTCCATCCTCGTCGTGTGCGCCGACCTCGCCCGTCCAGATCCGTGCCACCGCCACCGCCTGGATCTGTGCCATCGACGCCTGGTTCGTGCCACCGACTCCTAGATCCGCACAATGCGGCTGCGTCGGGCTCACGTCGAATATGCGCCGAGCTTCGCCAGCCACACACTCACACACTGTCGGAGCCATCCTCCAGTTGCCGTTGTCAGAGCCATGCTCTCCAAATACGCTGGCTCCGGCCTTCTTCAGCAGTGGGGAAAGGGAGAAGAAACAGGTTTGAGAGAGAGGGGTCCCGAGAGAGAGACGGAGGGAATGAGGGATGACGTGCTGTGAAAAAGAAAACGTATACACGGCATTTGTGCCTGTGATTAGGGCATTGTGGTGAGTGGATAGAATTAGACAGGTGTCAAATGCCTAGTGACCATTCTCCTGTGGGTTCCAAGTGACCATTCCCCTAGAAATATTAAATATGAACACTATAATATATTATTTAAATATTTAGTCAACCGATTAATTGATCGACCGATTAATTCATTTAATCCTCGATTAACCGATTAATCCCTACTTAGTGGTCGCCCGATCAGTTATCGATCACCGATTTTTCTAACATTGCTCACAAGCCATCAGCGTCGGCTCCTACTTGGGCTTAGGCTGATGCTGATAGTGCCTCCCCCACATGACATCACTCCCCCTCGACGAGCATCTCGTCCTCGAGCTGGTATTCCGGGTAGCGATCTATGAAACTGTTCGCATCTTCCCATGTTGCCGATGCAGCAGGCTCACCCTTCCAGTGCATAAGTAGTTGGCGAATGCCCCGGGCCAAGCGAGAACGCGTCACATGCTCTGGTTCTAGAATAACTGCACCATGGTGTATCTGGGGAAGAGCTGGTGGCACGGACGGCGGTGTTCCGACAAAACGCTTTAGTAGTCCCACATGGAACACATCATGGAGACAAGTGCGTGGGGGAAGCTCCAGCTGATAAGCAACGGTGCTGATGACAGCCACAATACGAAATGGTCCATAGAAACTAGGTCGCAGCTTCCCGACTGGTGTTGCATGAAGTCATGCAACAGCCCGGTGGTGCAAATGGAGCCACACCCGTCTCCCACCTCGAAACGAACCTCCCTGTGAAGCTTGTCATAGTGGTGCTTGTAGATGGACTGGGCTTGTTTGAGACAGAGCCACACATCAGCAAGCAGCTCATCTTGTTCTGCCATGTTCTTTGTGATCGCCGCAACACGTGTCTCGCATGGCTCATAAGAATGGATGGAGGGTGTCTCTCGGCCATAGACCACTCGAAATGGAGTGTCACGGAGTGCCGACTGATAAGCAGTATTGTAGATGTATTCGTAGATGCATTCTGCCTAGGGAATCCATCGCAGCCACTACGCGGTTGATCACCCGTGAAACATCGGAGATACATGATGATAACTTTGTTTGCTGCCTCGTTGTCCATCTGACTGCGAGTGAAAAGCCGATGACATGTGCAATTTGGCGCCAATGAGACGCATCAACTCATGCCAGAAGATAGAAGTGAAAACCGGATCACGATCTGATACCATGAACTGAGGAACACCGTGGAGGCGCACAATCTCTGCAAAGAACACCTGAGCCACGGACTCCGCCGTGTACGGGTGTGCGAGGGGAATGAAGTGACAGTATTTGCTGAAGCGGTCTACCACGGTGAGGATCACCGACTTCCCGCCCACGCGTGGCAGCGCCTCGATGAAGTCAAGTCCGACATCTGAACAAACAGCCGTAGGTACTGGCAGTGGTAACAGTAAACCCGTTGGATGTAGATGATCGGTCTTGTAGCGCTGACATGTGACACAAGCACGGATAAAGTCTTGGATGACGCGCTGTAGATTGGGAGAATGGCAATCGCGGCGTAAATGATGCAAAGTCCTTTGGACGCCTTCGTGGCCATTGTCATGTACAACCAAGATGAGCTCCTGCAGCAAAGGTGATGACGGCGGAACATAAAGACGACTGTTGAAAGTCACCAATCCATCCATGATAGACCATGAAGGAGAGCGTTGGCCTGCTGCAATTTCATCCTTTAGTGCCACCAAACTAGGATCAATGTCATTTGCCTATCTCAGACGGTCGGCGAAGATGAAACCCAGACTGGAGATAGCATGAAGTACAGGCTCATCCGTGTCTCGCTTAGACAAGGTGTCGACCACTGTATTGGAGCTACCTGCCTTGTACTCCACCGAAAAATCGAACCCAAGTAACTTGTCCACCCAATGATGTTGCGGTATGGTGGAGAGTCGCTGATCAAGCAAGAATTTAAGGCTGAAATGATCTGTACGCACCAGGAAACGTCGGCCCCATCGATACGGTCGCTAGTGTTGGATGGCCATGACCAACCCGATGAGCTCACACTCATATGCGGGCAAAGACTGATGCCGAGGTGCTGCGGCCCGATTGAAGAATGCTAGCGGATGCTGATCCTGAATCAAAACAGCACCGAACCCATGTGTGGAGGCATCACACTCCACAATAAAAGGCTGGCCAAAATCGGGTAATGCGAGCGCATGCACCGTGGTGACAACAATTTTGAGTGCTGAAAAATTCCGCCTCGGCCTCTATAGTCCAAGAAAATCCCTCCCGGCGAAGAAGAGTAGTCAAAGGTGCCGCAATCGTGCCAAATTCCTTGATGAACTTGCGGTAGTAGCCTGCCAAGCCGAGGAACCTGCGTACAGCCCGCACTGAACGCGGAACGGGCCAATCCGTGACGGCCTGAACCTTGGTCGGATCCATGGCGACGCTTGCACCGGAAATGACATGGATGAGATAAGATATAGATCCTGCACCAAAATCCCACTTCGATCGCTTGACGAAGATGTGTTGTCGTAGCAGAGTCTCGAGGACGGCCCGAACATGGTGAAGGTGATCAGTCCATGTCATGCTGTATATCAGTATGTCATCGAAGAAGACAAGTACAAACCGCTAAAGAAATGTTTTGAATGTTTTCTTTAACCTCTAATCTTTTCTTTTGAATGTTTCCTATGTTAGTAATACTTTGATAAAAAATAAGCCTAGATTGCCTAGTTCAATAATATTCTGTCTTCATTCTCACCTCCAGGAAGATAGTCAGAAGGCTGGCAAGATGACATCTGCAGGCATGTACTTCTTGCATTTTCAAGTGTACCGTATGGATTCAACAGTTAACGCGGTATGTATGTTCTACTCTAGAACTTTTGGTTGTATGCTCATTGGGACTAATGTGATGTGATGATTTGCTATTCCTTCTACAGTTGGCAATGGCCAAAGATCCTGAGGCTGCATTCTTTAAAAGGTTGGAAGGTCTACAACCATGTGAAGTGTCTGCTCTCAAACCTGGAACTCATATATTTGCTGTATATGGTCTGTAAGCTTACTTTATCTGTTTATATTGATGATGTATGTCTCTTCTGATCCATCATAATTGATATCTTCAGGTGACAATTTTTTCAAGCCAGCGAGCTATACAATTGAAGCAATGTGTGCAAAGAGTTATGAAGACACCACACAAAGGCTAAAGGAAATAGAGTCTAAAATTCTAGAGAAGAGAAATGATTTGCGCCAATTCGAAACTGAGTACAGAAAAGTTAGTCACTATTTTTTTCTTAGATAGTAACAATTAATATATTTATAGGTGTCTTTCCCATTTGGAGAGAGCATTGACGGGGTGAAATGGCTATGCAGGCTTTAGCTCGGTTTCAAGAAGTGACCAGCAGATACACCCAAGAAAAGGAAGCAGTATGCTCATCTTTCCCCCTCTGAATGCTCTTTTTTATTTTTCAAATTTGATATTGCTTTATGGATATCGTGGAGACAAAAAAGAGCCCATCCTGTTTTTGCCCTCTAATTTTGAGCCTAATTTAAGAGTTCATGATGTTGGTAGACTATAGAATAGTTCATACCTACATTTGTGTTGACTATATGTCTGTTTGAACTGGTGCAGTAGCATATTGAATAAATAGATGTTGCACTCTTCTAGATAGAGGGTGTTAGGTTAGCTCTCAAACAATGTCTGCAGGAAGCCAGGAACACCTATCTTAATTCTCACAAGCCCACATTTTCTTGGTCTCTCTTGCACCAGCAAACTTTACACCAAAATAGGATATATTTTGAAACATGCCATCAGAAGGCACTTTGAAAAGCTATCACTGCGTTATAACTTGGTACATAAATGTGTCCATGGTTATCACGGCGTCGCCTAGGCGACGCCTAGGCGCCGACTAGGCGTCCAGGCGGTCACCGCCGGACGCCATGGTCAATCGCCTCGCCTGGTGGAGTTAGGCGCCCGCCTGGAGCTTCTAGGCGTCACCCATGGCGACTAGGCGGTCGCCAGGCGTGTTTGGGCGGGCGCCTAGGGGCAAGTTGTAGTGTCTAAGGCGTGGCCCAGGCCCATATTGGACTTTTGGATCTGCTTCTCCTTGCGCCGCCGGCCGCCCAGCCGCCACTGCTTCCCCTCCCATTGCGAGTTGCGCCGCCACCTGCCTCTGCCCCTTGCGCCGCTGGCCGCGGGCTCTGCTTCCCCTCCGTTGTCTGCTTCCCCCTCCCCTGCTCCCTTGCCGCAGCAGCAGCAAGCAGGCAGCAGCAGCAGGCAGTCTGCCGACGAGAGGGGAGGAAACCGGAGGAGGAGGAGGAGGCGGAGGCGGGGGGTGGCCAGGGTGCGTGTATGTTGCGAGCCCTTTTATAGCGGCCAGTGCGTGAATCTTCTGGGCCGTGCGTGTAGGGTGCGGGGTGTTGGGCCTGATCTTCTGGCCGTGCGTGAATCCTGTTATCCTGTATGCTATGCCAATTTTTGGTCACCTAGGCGACGCCTAGGCGCCTAGGCGTCCAGTCGGTTCGCTGGCGCTTGGGTTCGCCGGGGCGCCGTGACAACCATGAATGTGTCATAACTTGCACCCTTGCAGCACAGGTGTTTTCAACATTCGTGTGTTCTTTGTTTGGTTCTATCTCTTGTTCCGAGTCTTGCAGTCTGGTGACACTGAATTGTATGAATCCACGGTTTTTCTCATTGCATTGTTATGACATTTGCAAGTACTTGGTTCCATGCTGTGTTAAATGCCAGTAAGTTGCACAGTTGCAGTTAATATTTAATTGCTCGCACCTATGTTGGCATAATGATTATATGAACATTTATGCCTACTGTAAATAAACTGTGTATAATGAGGTATACACAGTGGATTCACATGATTTATGAATTCATGTATAGTAAATGCAACAGGGATTCTATTATTAAGAATCAACTTGTTAATTTTTTCTCTTGGAGTGCAGTTGCTTCTGAACTTTCATCAACTTAATAGTGTCACAGCTTTAACCGTGGTAGTATCCATAGTAGGGTAGCTTAAAGAACTGTGTGCGCACTCTAAAAATGGAAAACCAAATGACATTAATTTATGCATCACAAATTCATAAAATAGTTGCACCTATAACACAGTTTTTACATATCTTTTTCTCATATTGAACCCTGATGAATGCAAATGTCATATTTCCTTCGTTATTTTTGATAAAACTATAGTAAAGAGTTGTAATTCTGCAGGTTGATGATATGTTGAGAGAAAGGGATGACATCCATTCCTCATTCACGACTGAACGGACTATCGTGAATTCTTTTGGAGCTGGTAGCAGCAGTAGTAGATACCCCAATGAGCATAACAGAACTGAGAGTCCTGAGAATGGTAATGTAGATGGTAAAGATAAATCAGGTAAAAGAAGTGGTTCAATTTGAATCTTAATAGATCTGATAAGAAAGCCTGAGTAATCTTTCATTAAAGCCGCTGTGCTTACACTGTTGTACATTTCAGAAGCCTTATTATATTTGTGCCTTGTGAGATATACGGTTACCAATTCTTGGGAGTTTTGTAGCATTAGCAGTTTTGGACACATCATGGAAGTCATGTATTATCCTTCTTTAATTCCATGTTCCCATCACCTGTTTCCTTCACTATCTCATCGTCCTGCCTTTTACCTTTGTTACCATCGAAGAATTTGCCGAAAATTCGCTTTGTGTTGGAATTGGGAACTTAAGCAGGTTCTCCATTGTAATTGTTAATTCTTGGCTGTATCGGGCGGTAATTACCCGGTTTCAGTAGTTACATCGTCAGATGCCATATCTTCAGTACTGTATTGCCACATAAGTTACCACTTGATTGCTTTGGTAGAGTCTATAGCAACTTCTATCACGTTACTTGTGACTGGATAATTTGTACTGAGCCACTTTTTCGAGCTTTTTTTAGACCAAGGGATCGCATTAATCAGCAGGAATGCGATTTGAGTTGAGCTCATATTACACGGAAATCTGGCCTTGGTTCATCTTGTTGCTTTATGTTAACGATGGTGATTGCGATGCTACTTTACCTAAGAAACGAGCTGCTGTATTGCTTATCTTGTACATCAAAGGCAATATATAGAAAGACATTGCTGGCACTGGTAGTGCCTCTGTGTTTTGGCTACTCTTAGAGCTGTTTATATTCGTATTTATGCATTATTAGAGTAACTCCAGCAGTAGTCTTTAAATTAAGACTCTCTTTTTTTGATTTGAGGACTTTCCTTATTTTTGAGAGGTTTATTCTCTGTGTTTCATTTCAGTAGCTCTTAAACAGAGTCTATATTTTCAATTTCCACCATTTCTTTACACAATATACATATGTATTTGATCAAATCATAGTACATAATAATTATTTATTATTTAATAATGAAGACTATATTTAAATATTCAAATTTTTAAATGCAAATACAAATATTCAAATTTAAATATAAGAACAAAATCATCTATCATATTTAAATATTCAAATTTAAATATAGGAAAAAAATCATCTATCATATTTAAATATTTAAATTTAAATATTAAAAATTAAATATAGCAACATAATCATCTACCATATTAAATATAGGAACAAAATCATCTATCATATTTAAATATTAAATTTAAATATAGCAACATAATCATCTATCATATTAAATAATAGGAACATAATTATTTATCATATTTGAATATTCAAATTTAAATGTAGCAACATAATCATCTATCATATTAAACAATAGGAACATAATCATTTATCATATTTGAATATTCAATTTTTTAAATGTAAATACAAATATTCAAATTTAAATATAGGAACATAATCATCTATTGTATTAAACAATAGGAACATAATCATCTATCATATATAAATATTCAAAATTTTAAATTCAAATACAAATATTCAAATTTAAATATTGCAACATAATCATGTATCATATTAAACAATAGGAACATAATCATCTATCATATTTGAATATTCAAATTTTTAAATCCAAATACAAATATTCAAATTTAAATACATGAACAAAATCATCTATCATATTTAAATATTCAAAATTTAAATACAAATACAAATATTCAAATTTAAATATAGAAACATAACCATCTAACAATAGGAACATAATCATCTATCATATTTAAATATTCAAATATTTAAATGCAAATACAAATATTCAAATTTAAACAAGCGGGAAGCGTGCGCCCACGTGGTGCAAATGAGAGCCAAGATAGAGGCCCTAGGGATGAGGACCTAGTGGCCTATTTTGAGAGTTCTTCTATTTTTGTGAGCCGGGTAGGGGCTCTGATGGACTTCAATTTTTCTCATGAGCTCTAAAAAATGAGTTTGGGAACTCAAATAGGGATCCTGTTGAAATTACTCTTAGAATAGGCATTGTTAGCTACTCTTTAGAGTACGACTTTAACTGTCATTTTTACGGCCAAGAGGATACTAGGTAAGTTTCACAAAGAAATTAGTAGTGAGAGTGAATAAAATATTTCTTTCTCTCTCTTCATTCCATAACATAATATAACAAATATTGTCTAGATTTGTTGTACTATGAAATACTTTATCTGGTCATAAATTCCTATGTTATAGAACAAAGATTGAAGGGAGTATTAATAAGAAATGATATTCTGCATTGATAGGTAAGTAATTGAAAATACACATCATGTTGATTTGCAGATCGAAGATAGCTAAGAAATTAGAAATAAATTCTTTTTAGAACAAATTTGAATTTCTAAATTTTTTTAGGGAAAATTTTAGTTTTGACATGAAGTTTAGAACAATTTGTTCATTTGTTATAAAGTTTACTAATTTAAAAAATACCACAAAGTTGAGTGAGATGTTTCCTCTATTACCACAACACCACGTGAAGTACCAAAATTGCCTCTATATATCCTATTCATCTTCTTTCTTGGTCATAATGTCTGCGACCAGTGACCATTAGCACTCATTGTCATCCCACACTAACCCATAGTAACTTGTGCTTGTCTCACATAGTGTCGATCGACAACTGCTTCTATTCATCGATGTCCTATGTCGACCCACTATTGTCGTTGTTGACCCACAATTTTCCCACTCACGATCACACCATGTCGATCTGCGGTTGTCTCTGATTATCACTAATCAATGTCTACCCATTGCTGTTGTGCATATCTATCTCTTATCTCTTACCTCCAGTACTTATGTTTACTCCTCCTCCCTCCGTTCTTCAAAGAAGGAGGTGGAGGAGCAAGCTAAGAGCCCTAGGAGTCTAGGAGATGGAGGGAAATATGTAAGGGTGTTCACATGGAAAAGGCCATGCATGTGCCTGACTCCCTACTAACCTCACCGGTTATGATATACAATAGTATGCTATAGACTTTGTTCTCTACTGTAGGAAGGAGAAGAGAGACAATCTTGCTTAGGAAGGAAAAGAGTAAATGAAAAAGATGAGGGCATTTATGGTATTTTGGCAAAATAAATAGTATTATACTAAACTCCATCTTGTCACAAGAGCTTCAAAAACAATAAAAGAAACAAGAACTCTAGCTACTTACTCTATAAATAATCAAAGATGTATATGGGAGATGAGTGTTTATCACAACCAACCACCAAAATACCTCAAAGAAGAAAGAAGGCAATCTAGTTGATACTTGGCAAAGGTATGGAACCTTAAGAAGCATGCATATCGGATTTGAATATTCCTCTATATGGATAAACCAGTGAGAATGCACATGTTAAATTTAACACTAATAAACCAAAGATTTTTCTCCTAAATTAGAAAATAGCGGAGAACATGATGATGAAACATTTGAATATGGAACCCATAATGGCATAGCAATAAACTATGTGAACTTAAAGGAATCTTGAAATAGAGCAATTGCATTCGTGAAACTATCACAATCATAGATCATGACCTCGAGGTTGTATCTCTCATTGAATGTAGAAAGAGGTCCAATTGGATAGACCGATAGAAGGTAATAACACGAGTGAGTAAATTTCTTGCAAAGTAAGGTTACACAATAAGAAGTTTTCCCATGTGCATTTATACTAAAATCCTAGAATATATTATGTATAATATGTAGTGATATGAACATTATCAGTACATAAGAAGGAATAGGAAAAAGTGTGTACTTAAGTTTGAGTTTGAAATAAAAAACTAGAAGTTCAAGTTCTGCTTAAGTCTATAGTTAGAGCACACACCTAGTAGAATCTTAGTCCATTAGTATATCATTTCCTTCCAAAACCTCTATAGTTGGAAGGTTATTGGAAGTATATCATGATCTATATAGACTTAGATAAGAGAGGAAGTATCGTGACTAAAATTTCTATACTTTAGTGTAGTAGGTGTGCAAATGTACTTAGGGTGCGTTTGGTTCTGCTCTGAGCTGTGAAAAAGCTGCTGTGAGTTGTCTGCTGTGAAAAAGCTGCTGTGAGCTGCCTGCTGTGAAAAAGCTAAAAGTCGTTTGGTTGAAGCTGCTGTAAAAAAACTACTGTGATTTTCATCATTATAATATTCTATACATATATATAAATAGGAAACACTCAATATTGATGCAACTAAATAACTAAAAAATATACTAGATAAATAAAAAAGTGCATAGTTCATTTTATAAAGTACCCGACAACCACATATTATCTCATGAAATTTTGCAATGCAATACAAACCATAATAATGTTAAATCAATTAAGATACCTTGAATTCATACTATTTAATCTGAACTAAAATCATAAAAGTAGAAAAGCAAAAGCAGAAAAGCAGGGTTCAGGCTGCTTCCAAATTTGTACTAGAAAAAAGTTGCTTTTTTTACAGCAGAAGCAGTTTTGGTAAACCCGTTTGGTTCAGCTTCTGCTTTTTCACAGCAAAAACAGATTTTAAAAGCAGAACCAAATGCGCCCTTAACCAAATGCAATAGGCTAACATTGCCTTTGTAGGCAGTAAACCTACAAGCACCATATAACACAAAACCTATCAAACAATATTGGAAGGTTCTTAATAAATGCTACTTACAAGAAGCGAGGATCTAGGCTTATTCTACAAATCGATTAGGATCTGAGTCTGGTTCAATATATAAATATTGATTACCTATCAAACTCATATACAACAAATGCTAGACTTTTTATATTTTCCTATGTGGTGAAACAATAATATCCTAGAAATAGTTAAATCAAAGTCCATTATTAACTTTAATGAATCACTCAAAAATAATATCTTTATATACAGTCTAATGAGAATCTGTATGACTTACAAGAATGATTTATTATATCCAATAATCATGTGATTTGAACCCTATCAACACCCTCACCATTATCTATAAAGATAAGATAACACAACTTGCATTGCACAACTACAATTGAAAAATGTGAAGAGAAACTTAACAGAGCATATAAACCCCAAATTCTTCTATACTCATTAATTATATAAGATGAATAAAATAAAGGTAATGTACACCAAGTTATGTAAAATTATTGCATATTTATTCGCTAAGTCTCTCTCAACATTTAGATTTAAAAGTCGTGTTTAGTTAGACTTAGAGACTTGTATATTTTAGAGAAAAAACTTCATATAGTATGGACATGAAAAAAATTAAATATTAGTCCAGAAAACCATGTATCCAAATTAATCTTGAAGTATCATATATATATACAATATTTGAGTGAATTGTATAATTCGTGTGACCAAGACACACATTATATACTATTTTTGATGTATTTATTAGCTACAAAAATCTAAACTATATACTCCGTAGTAGGGCTGGACAAAAAACTCGTAGCTCGTTAACTCGCTCGGCTCGTGACTAGCTCGGCTCGACTCGGCTCGGCTCGTTCTATTTTCCTAACGAGCTGAGCTGCTGTTTTAGCTCGTTAGTATAACGAGCGAGTTCGAGCTGGCTCGCGAGCTGCTCACGAGCTTAACGAGCTCAGCACAAGTAGTCAAGTCAACCCATTAAAACAATAATAAAACACTATCTTACAATATAAGACTCATTATTTTATAATTTATTTGTTAATATCAAGTTATTACTTGCTAACTTGTTATTATAAATTTATTATTATGGCATATAGAATTTATCATATAAAAGTTATAGAATTTCTCATATAAAAGTATGAAACAAATAACATGTGTGATTAATTTGATGGAATCATAGAAATAATGATGGAACTATGGATGATTATTTTTGAAACCTTGTGTATTCTATTTATTTTATATTTTAATGTTTGATATGTGATTATTTAAATATTTATTATTTAATCATCTTTTAAATAATTGGCTCGCGAGCTAAACGAGCTAGCTCGCGAGCTGGACCGAACCGAGCCGAGTTTTCTGCTCGTTATGTTAACGAGCCGAGCCGAGCTAGCTCGTTAACATAACGAGCTATAACGAGCCGAGCTTAACGAGCCGACCTGGCTCGTTATCCAGCCCTACTCCATAGCATATGTTTTTAACAAAAAAGAAAAATAATGAAAATGCCAGCACTGACACCCGCAGACCCAAAGTTTGGGTCCCAAACCCATCTTCCACCTCCGCCGCGCCGGCAAGCCCCCGAAGTCGAAACAACCCCCAAACTCACATGCACAGATCCCCGATGGCCCCCACCCAGCCGGCGCCGGCGCCGGCGCCGTCTCTTGTGGACACGCTCTTCCAGCGCTCCCTGGGTGACCTTGTCAAGTTCCTCCGCGCTGATCCATCGGCCGCCGGCGAGTCCACTGCCGTCGCCCGTGCGCTCTCCGAGATCCACCGCGAGATCCGCGCTCCCGATGCGGCCACCAAGGCCACGGCGCTCAAGAAGCTGACCTACCTCTCGTCCCTCCACTTTGCCCCCGTCGCCTCCCACCCGCTCGCCTTCCCCGCCATCGAGCTCATCGCCTCGCCGTTCCTCCCCCACAAGCGCCTCGCCTACCTCGCCGCCTCGCTGTCCCTCCACCCCGCCTCGCTGTCGCTCCTCCCGCTCGCCACCCACCAGCTCCACAAGGACCTCTCCCCTTCCACCTCTGCCGCTGCCTCCCACAACGTCTCGTCCCTCGCGCTCCAGCTGCTCGCATCCCCTGCCGCGGCCGCGGCGCCCGACCTGGCTGCCCACCTGGCGCACGATCTCGTGCCGCACCTCTCCCGCGGAAGCCCCCGTGCTATTGCGGCTGCCGCCCGTGTCATAGCCGCCTCGCCGTCCGCGGCCGTGCCGATCCTTTTCAAGCCACTGGCCGCGTGCCTTGCGTTGCCGGACCCGCGGGCGTCGACCGCAGCTGCAGCCGCGTTCTGTGAACTCTCGGCCCCGCCAGCTGATGCCGCCCCTTTCCTGCCGCTCGCACCTGACCTCTACAATTTGCTCACCACGTCCCGCTCCAACTGGGCGCTTATCAAGGTGCTCAAGGTGTTTGGACGGCTGGCTCCTCTTGAGTCCCGCCTAGCTGCAAGAATTGTCGACCCAGTTTGCCAGCTCCTTGCCCGCTCTGCAGCTATGTCCCTGACTTTTGAGTGCATCCGCACGGTTCTAACAGCCCTGCCGGCACATGATACTGCTGTGTGCCTTGCCATTGGAAAAGCCAAGGAATTTCTTACCGCTGAGGATGATCCCAACCTACGGTACCTTGGCCTCCTTGCACTTGGTATGCTTGGCCCGACATATGTATCGACAGTGCATGAATTCCGTGATGTGATTGCCCAGTCACTGGGCGATGCTGACTCAAACATCCGCAGAGAGGCGTTGCACCTGATGATGAGGATGATCGACCGCAATAATATCATGGGCATTGCTGGCATGCTGGTCAGTCATGCGGTAAAGTCAGACCCAGAGTTTGCAAATGACATCCTTGGTGCAGTTCTAGCAGCATGTGGACACAACGTGTATGAGCTGGTGTCAGACTTTGATTGGTATGTCTCACTCCTAACGGATATGGCTAGGAGCCTTCATTGTGCCCAGGGTGATGAGATTGGTCGGCAGCTTGTTGATGTGGGACTGAGGGTGCAGGATGCACGCCCAGAGCTTGTCCATTCATCTCGAACTCTTCTCATTGATCCTGCTTTGCTTGCTAACCACCTCCTCTGCCCTGTTCTTTCTGCTGCTGCATGGGTCTCAGGTGAGTATGTGAACTTTACAAAGGACCCTGTTGAGCTTGTTGAGGCACTTCTGCAACCAAGGACCAGCCTCCTGCCCATGTCTGTGAGAGCTGTCTACATCCAGGCAGTATTTAAAGTGATCACTTTCTGTTGCAATTCCTATGTTGAGAGGTTGAGTGATTCAAGCAAGGAAGTTGCTGTAGGGTTGAATGGGTTGTCTATTGATGAAACTGTTAGCGAGGGGAGAAAAGCTCCACTTTTGTCTAGTGATGAACAAATTACTGTGCCGAGTATGATGGAAAAGGACCTTTCTCAGAAAAATCAATCATTCACATGATTGACTTGATCGAAACAACAGTTGGCCCACTTTTTGAGTGCAATGAAGTTGAGGTCCTGGAGAGAGCAAGAAACTTGATTGGTTTTGTCCATTTGATAAGAGAGGTTCAAGAGTTGAAGGAAAGTAAGGTTTATGACGATGAAAAGCATAGCTGGGTGAAGGAGCTTGTTAAGAATATGCAAACAGTATTCTCTCAAGAAATAGGCCCTGTTTCTTCAAATGCACAAGAGAAAGTATCACTTCCAGATTATATTGTCCTGAATGAAACTCTTGCTGAGCTTGATGACATTGTGAGTGAAGATGACACTACACCCTCATCTTCAATACTTTTCTATCCTCGCAGCCATGGTTCCATAGAAAACAGAAATGAACCTGCACTATCACTTGGTTCATCTTCTCTTCTTTCTGAGCACCGTAAAAGGCATGGGTTGTATTATCTTCCAACTGGAAAAACTGAAGATGAGCCAGTTGACTACCCTCATGCCAATGATCCTCTGCTGCCTGCTAGCAATGAAAGTTCTCTGGATGATAAATCGAATACTGCCCAGCCTATCACTTGTGGGAAAAAACTGAAGGCCCTGAAGTCCAGACCAAAAGTAGTGAAATTAGATGGTGAGGATTTCCTAAGTTCTATGGTGCCTAGTGCAAATGTTCCAAAAGAAGATTCCTTGTCTGGTGCCGTACGTGGTGTACTCTTGGATAGAGATCTAAAGCCATCATCTTCACAAAAGGCTTCAGATAGGGCTTATGAAGGAATTGTAAACAAAATGGAGACTGGTGGATCTAGTTCTCAGTGGAAAAACAATGTGGATGCTGAATTAGTTGGCCATCCAACTTCAAGTTCTAGGCCAAGTATTCAACCGAGCCACGAGAAAGAGAGTACAAACCCTCTTGAAAGTGATGGGAAGGAAGTCAAGGAACCGAAAAGGCACAGAAGATCTAGTAGGGGTGGGCATCATCAAGGAAAACATAAGCATAGAGAAAGGCATAGCACACAGCCTGATGTGCCTCAGGCTCCCATAATCCAAGATTTTCTTCTGTAGCTGTGGAGAGGACTCCTTAATCCTTATTTAGTTATTTTTGGTACATTTCTATTACCAAGTACATGCAACTTTTTGAATCCTTCACATTTCACAATTTTTATTTTCAGTTCCATTTCATGAGAGTTGTTTAGTTGGTTGATCTGTGGTGGTTGACTGGTTATTCAACTGTCACTGTTGTATCCTGTATATCTTGGGCATCAAACTTAATGTTCTTCAATAGCTCTATTGCAATATATTTGTTCATATTGTACAAAGCCAGACTCCATATTATCTGCTATTAATGTAGACTTCCTCCTTAGAGCTAGCAGCTATAAGAAACTGACAAATCTTGCAAACTAATTATCCACTAACACTGAAAGACCATGGGAACTTTTAATTATCCACTAACACTTCCACCTTTTAATATCCACAAAGCCAGGCAGCCAACCAAGGGTGCCAGGCATAGTACAAAAATCCAAACTTGACTACCAGTTAAACCGAGAAAAGCCAGAACCAGTGACCTTGTGAGTTTTGTTCAGCTTCATGGCTAGGTATGCAAGTGGCATGGGCATGTAATCACCCACATAATCATAATTGTAGCTATATTTATGTATCCATTTTTACTAGTAGATGGAAAATAGACTAGTATGTTTTGCAGACTAGTCACTAACGTCATAGTGTGCTAACCCACTTGCATCCTTATTCACGGCGAGGGTGTGAGACTCTGAGACGACTTGGTCATCTCACAGTCAAGGCATCACCTAAGTGTCCGGGCAGCTGGTGGTGGTCGCTGCAGCCAGCGCCTTGCCTAATTGGAGTATGGCATCTTCCATGGAGAATATGATGTCTGGCATGACTCGTATGGCGTTGGCAGGATGCCATATTCTCCATGGCGGATGCGACACAGCTGATGGCGATGGAGAATGGGAGATGGTGAGATGTATTGGTCCTGACCTTTGAGCTGCCTCTGCCGCTGTTCCCTATGTCGCCACCATTTCCTCCGCAGGCCTTCCCTCGGTCGGCGCCCTTCCTGTGCCTGGCTTGGTGGCGGTGCCGTTCCCTCACCCAGTGCACTGCTGCCACCATGCTCTGCTCTGATCGGTCAGTGTCCCTCCTGATCTGCTCTGTTTCCCTCTCTCTCCCACTATTGCTATGGAGTATGGACATGTTTAACTATTTCTATTTGATGTTGTTCTGAATTTAAATTCCTGTTGTTCCTAAATTATTGTGCCATGTTTATTTATGTTAAGTGAGTGTGGCGTCGTCTTGCCACACGCCATACTCGCCTAAAAGGCGTGAAGGCGGTTAGGCACCTCACCTCGCCTTACCACCGTAATAACTATGGCGAAGGCATGAGGCTACTGGAGAAGCTGATGTTTGTCATGTGTTCCTTGGCAAGGTTTTTGAGCACGGATTGCTGAGCCCACCGAGGGGCATCAGTTATTGTGTGTAGCCTAGGCGCCTAGCTTACCTCAAGGCTCAAGGTATGTGCATAGCATATGACACATTAGCACTCAGAATATATATATATGGCTGTTTGTTTTGTCTGTCAACACATCTATTCTCTACTCTCTAGATATTTATTACTTAGATTAAGTTTTTGTGTGGTGCATGTCATGGGTAGTGGCCCAGGCCTAGCCCCTTGCGTGGGTACCCTAGCAATAATTAGGGATTGGATAGTTTAAAAGGTAAGATTAGTTTAGATAAGATTGAGTCTTTAAAATGTAAGATTAGATAGGAAGATTTTGATTTTAGTTAGGAATTAGATATAGCGATTAGATTGGTTTCCATAGTAGCAGGGATTATTTTCTTACATCAAGTTAGTCCTGTTAGGAAATGTCCGACATCTATTCCAAAGGGCCCAAAGGGCAATATGTACAAGAGAAGGGCTCAAAGGGCAATAGTACAAGAGAAGGGAAGCTTTACAAATAAGCCCCTATACTATACAATATATCGCTAACATCCCCTATCAAGCTCAAGGTGGATCAACGACATTGAACTTGGAAAGAAGAAAACAATGCTGAGCTTGAGTATGGGCCTTGGTAAGCAAGTCGACAAGCTGAACTTCGAGGGCACATACTAAAGAGCCACTATCTTGTTCTGGACAGTCGACCTAACATAGAAACAATCAATTCCAACGTGTTTGGTGAGCTCATGCTTCACCGGGTCTTGAGCAATACTGATAGCACCGGTATTGTCACAATGCACATGCGTAGGGATGAAAATGGAGTGGACTCAGACGGAAATGAGTGCAACTATATCCGTTTCCGCATTTTTTTACGGAAACGAAAATGAATATAGATATCCCGGAAACGAAAATGAATATAGATATCTCGGAAACAGATACGAAAGCAGATACCATTGGAAACGAATACGGTGATGGTGATGGGGAGTGTGGGAAGTTGATCTGATGGATAGGCATGGGCGGAGGCGCGACAGTGGAGACCAACGTGGACATGGGCGGAGGCGCGACAGTGGAGACCACCGTGGACATGGGCGGCGGCATGGAGGTGATGCTCGGCGGGAGGGACGGCCCTTGCACCGTTGAGCTTGTCCCTGCGTGGCCGAAGGAGAATTGGCCGTCTCGAGCCACCAAGTAAGCCTGAATGCCGGCCACCGAGTGCACCAACAAGGTCAACACCTTGGCAATCGGCTCTGAAATTTCTGTGGTTGCCGATGACGTCGTCGTGCGGGACGGGTCGTCATCTTCAGATCTTGGCATCTCTGATACCAGATTGATAGGGCTTGGCTTCCTTGGGCGTAGATTGTACGGGTGATTAGGGGGAGGGCCGGCCGCCAGGGCGCTGACTAGGGCTGTGCGCAGGAAGGTTTGGGTAGGGAGGATTGGGAGAAACCCTGACAACTAATAGATTGCTCAGGTCTGATTTATTCCATAGCCCTTAAGGGGTATTTATAGGCCTAATATAGTCTTATCTCTAATCTGAATAACTAAAATAGAATCTAATCTCTAATCTGAATAACTGAAATAGAATCTAATCTCTAATCTGAATAACTGAAAATAGATAACTACTAGTAGTTAGTCTCTTGGACTCTTCTAGGGCCGGCGCCTCCCATAGGTGATGCTGGTCCTAATAGCGGCTCTTCTGAACCTTCACTCCCAAGTTGTCGCTATTCAGAACATCCGCTCCCTCATACCGTTGGTTCTCGACGTCACCTCCACCTTCTACGCTCAGTGGCGCGAATCATTCCTTTTGGTCGTCGGTACGTTCTCCTTGGAGAACCATGTTCTCTCCAATGACGTTGCGCCCCTTTCTCCCGATTGGGTGCGCATGAACTATGTCATCTGCACCTGGCTTCTTGGTGCCATCACCGACGATCTCACCAACACCATCCCTCAGCGTGGTGCTATTGCTCGAGTCACCTGGCTCACCATTGAGTCCCAGTTTCTCAGCAACCATACCACTCATGCCCTTTACGCTGACCAGGAGTTTCGGGCATTTCATCCGTGCGTCGTGAAGGGCGTCAAAGACATCTACTAACCCTTCGCATCCTTCGGCTCTCATAGCCCACTCGAAGATCGCGAGCCTCGCCCATAGTTGTTATGGCGACGCGGCGATGCGCGGCGACCTAGCACCTTCACAACTTTACAGTGCTTATGGCGCGCGGCGTGGCGTCGCCATAGACACATCGGCGTGGCGACCAATATAGGAAAATAGCTTATAGAATTTAAGGATTTTAAAAAATATATCAATATATAAGTACTAAATTGCAAATAAGAATAGTAATATAGTATTATAAAAATAGCAATTTCATATCAAGTTGCAATAATGTTAATTTATATATCTTATAAAATAAAAATATATAATTAAATTGCAATAAAATATATAAAATTATGTCTAATATTATATTTAAATGTTCATTTAATAATCTGTTTTATAAATTTGATCCAATAGCTCATTTAAAGCCCAGTCTGAACATTTAAAGTCTATTTCCTAACCCTAATTTTCTCAACCCCTCCCTTTCTCTCTCTCACCTCCCATTCCCTCCATCCTCCGCCGCCACACAACACTTAAGCAGAGCAGAGAGCACTAGAGCAGACCTCGCCGCCGTGGAGCCCCCTCGCCGCGCCCTCGCTGTGGAGCCCCCTCGCCGCGCCCTCGCCACGCAGCGCAGCGCCCTCGTCCTCGCCGCGCAGCCCTCACCACGCCGCCCTTGCCGCGCCGCACCCTCGCCGCACCCGCGCCGCGTCGCGCCCAGAGCCCCAGACAGTGGCGGCGGCGGCTGTGTTGAGGAGAGGGAAAAGGCTGGGAGGGCCGCCAGGAATAACTTGCCTACCTGTATATGGCGGGCGCCATGGCCGTGGCGGACGGCACACGGCACCATAGCGACGCCACACGACTGTGGCGCTCGCCATAAGCCTTCGGCGATATGGCGTGGCGTGGCGAATAGCAAAATACCGCCACGGCGATATGGCGACGCCATAACAACTATGGCCTCGCCACGACGTTCGGGGACAAGTGAGGGAGTTCGAAGTTATAGGCCTTCAACACTTTGCCCAGCATATCCTCTGTAGGTAGCCCGAGCCCTGCCTCGAAGAAGGCCTCGAAGACTATGACTTCGTTAGGCTGAGGCCTCGGGATTTTTTCTGTCTTCGTAGGTACTCAAAGGAGGATGTCTTTAGAAATTTTCCCTTCACAGATCCGCCGAATAGACTCCTCCGTTGAAACCGAAGCCCGCAACTCCAACGTCTGCTCGAACTTGTCTGACAATGACTGGAGGTCGGTTGGCTCGAGACGCCTCGCCGCAGCCGCGGCCGCCGCT